>JACCPG010005293.1:0-75114 GCA_016069955.1 Drepana arcuata
AGATTCGCAAAGCGTGCGATTCCTGACACTAATTTCTTTGCGTGGTCCTCGTTCATAGTAATGTGAACTTTATTTACCTACAAAATAAATATTAAAATCCCTCGCAATCAATGCGGAGACCATTTGGCATTTCTCGGCTCGTTTGACTGTGGTCTTATGTCTATAAGTAATATTAAACAAAAATCATTTAAATTATATTATGATTAGATTAGATTAGTTACTTGAAACCGCATTTTTCATGGCTGCACATACAAACAGATATAACAGTACAGACAATAGCTCTAATATAGGTAGTGGAAATGAGATCCTTAAAACTTCAGAAGGATGCAAAACCTGTTGCGATAAAAGAAATATTTTTGAGAATAAAACCACAACCACTTACTATTGATGAATTCAATACGGTTAATGATTTGCGGGTTTGAAAAGATTTTTGCAGGGTCGGCAAAGCGCACTCTTGTTAATGAAACCAATATGAAAATAGGCAATAAAATTGTAACCGCTTACGATCAGGCAAGCCGTTTGCTTACCACTTTGGTGGTATCAAAAAACAATATACAGTCGAATTGAGTAACTTCCTCCTTTTTTTTAAATCCGTTAAAAAACCTTTTGCTACGCATACAGATGTATTATTATACTAGCCGCGTGCCCGACGGTTCCATCTGCGTTTTTGTTCGTGATTAAGCACATCCTACAGGCATCTATGTCCCAAACTTTCATCCAGTCGTTGTGGCATAATTGGGTAACAAACACACTCACGAAATTTCACATTTAGAACGATATTTTTCTGTAGTAGTAAGCTGCCAGTAATTACATATTAGTTGGAATGATAACTTTTTAGAAAGAACATCTAATGATGTACTTATCTTAGACAAAGTAACAGACAGCGGCGAATTCCACTGATAATATTGATAAAACCTTGCACTGATTTAAAGCGCGTCATTTGTACATGTACATAATATAATTACGTCACCCTACCGTACACCTAGGCTAGGTGAAAAACAAATAGAATTATAATATTACCCTACCCACAAAGGTATTAAAACCTCTTTTCTGTCTTTCAATCCATTTGAAAGTATGTTTCATTATGTCCCCAGCCTCAACTCAGATGGGATGTCACCGCTGGATGTAGCGGTCCTGGCTTCACATCGTTCGCTCGCCAAAGTGCTCATGGAATTCGGCGCCAAAGAAGGAACGCAATGTGAGTTTATTTTGTATTGTGTTTTGTTGCTTCGTTCATCGGTCGGCATTGCATAAGTTACAACATGCTATATAAGCAGAAGAATGTTTGCTTGCAAAGAGAAAATTTCCTGGTTTTGGGACCTGAGGCGATCCATTTTACATTTACAAATGTAATAATAATAATACCTTGGGACCACACAAATTGACCTAGTACCAAATTAAGCAAAGCTTGTGTTATGGTAACTAGACAACGATATTTACTTATATAGATAGCTATATACATATAAACATAGGAGATCCAAGACTAAGGTACAAATACTCGTGTCCATCACACAAATTTCTGCCCTCAGCGGGATTCAAACCCGCGACCTCAAGTTTCGCAGTTAGGAGCTCTAACCACTAGACCAGCTGGTCGTATAAAAAGAGCAATAAATCACTTCAAACTATCGACTAGTCGAAAACCCAACGATGACAACGTCGAGAGTTCTCGAAGCCGGTGAGCATGTATAATAAGGGAGAAGTCAAGATCTGAAAGTCTAAACTTAAGTGTCACTACTCTCTCTCTCCCTTGAGAGACTCAACAGTGCAAGGCCTTTCTAGCCGAATTGAAAAAATGGGAAGTGAGTTATGATGTCGTCATTAAAATCGATATGATTTTGTTTATTAATGAGCGTAAAGTGCCTATCAATAGAACTGAAATATACATGTATTTTTATTGATAACTTAAAGTTACTTAACATTAAGTTGTCCCACCCAGCTTCGCTTGGGTAAAAAAATAAAAGCCACGGACCCATTGGCGCTACCAATTGTGAGTCTAAACCATTCGCGGATACGCCTGAAGAAACAGAAAATTTCATTAAAATCGGTCCAGCCGCTTACGATTCTATAAAGGACATACAAATATTAATTTTTATATATATAGACAGATAATTATCGAAGAATTTCGACCAGAGGGGCTATCAGATACTTTATTTGGTGTCCTCTGAAGAGGTTATATACTTTAACCTTTCGATCCATTGCTTCATATATTACCATGCTCAGAAGTATAAGTCCCTCTTAACACGATATATACAAACATAGACTTGATGATTTAAAAAAGCCTTAAAGCTTCCAGTATAACACGGGACCAACAATGCCTTCGTTAGTTGAATCAATTCGCTACCATTGTTAGAGAACTGAAAAGTTGTCAATAGCACTTCTGGGTTTTGGAGCGCCGCAATTAAAATGTTTCATGAAAACTGCAGTCATGTACTAAGGACATAGATGAGCACATTTATTTGTATCTAAAGTCGTGCTTGAGTAACGGCTATGGACTTGCTACCTGTCATATTGGCACTGAAAATATCTCCGGCGGAATATGGTTCTAACCTAAGAACCTCTGCCTACTCTTTCGGAGATCCTTGTGGCAAGGCGTGAAGATATAGTTGAATATAATTCATGTATCAGAATACCTATAAAAATCGTACCTACTTGTGAAACGGCGATGGACCTGCCGTCTATAATGTTGGCAACTTGATATATCTTTGGCAAAAGATGTGATTTTCCACTCCTTCACGGGGTAGGTAAAGTTTATTTATACAACATATTGTCTTTAGTCATTAACTAACTATTTCCAACAACTTCCTTCCGCCATATTGGTCCTTCGAGCCAATTACCTAAGCCTATATTTATGTGCGTCTGGAAGTTCGCTTGTAAATTATTCATAAATTTACATAAGTTTACAAAAATATTTTATCAAACCTAAATCGGTTGAAAACAATTTATAACCAACCAGAAAGTATATTTTCGAAGTCAATCGTCGTGTGACGAGCTGTGTGCACCTGCTTTATATCACTGCCAGTATTATTGTACATTTCCCCTATAATCTTTAACAATTCGTGACTCCACGCCCTTTACAATGGACACCTACTGTCACGAAGTGCTTTTAAACCGGTGCCGCGCTTCCGCTGTTATTGGAAGCTACAAAAGTAGGTCGAATAGTTGGTGTTTTGTTTTCATGGCTTTTTGGAAGCCGTAGTTAAAAATTGTTTGTCTTTCGATCTTCCCAATGATAAGTCGAGTCGTAATAAGGGGTATGGTACCTACATTTAGTGGTTTCATATATTTATATACACCTTTATTTATACATGTATATTTAAGTGCGTTGTAATTTATGAGATCGAATTGGCAATATAAAAAAAAATATAATGAATGATGAAAAAGGAAAATAGCATAAATGCAGTTGAGATGCGATCTCTTCGAAAAATGTGCGGAGTAACGATCTCAGATCGAATCCGCAATGAAGAGATCGCAAAACATTTGGCGTGAACGAAGGTGTGATTGTAAAGATGAAGAAAGGCATGTTACGTTGGTTTGGACATTTACAAAAGATGAGTGAAGAAAGATTGACGAAACAGATATACAAAGCGAAACTATGTGCAAGAATAGGCAGAGGAAGACCACGTACCAACTACCTTGATCAAATCGATCGGATGAACTTCTAAAGTCCGGCAGCAATTGGGCAGCTCCAAATTCCAATTATCTTTACGTTATTGCGTATCGTGTGGACTACGTCACTTTATCTAAGTACACTACCTTTCTAAGATCATGCAATAAGTGTTATCGGCTTATCAAATCGTTCAATTGTTTTTATGCAATCTACTCTGATTTATGACAACTTTATCCGGTCGAGTATCTATAAAGTATTGGAGATCTTTGATGTGAATGACCAGTAGTTTTTAAGAGTATAGTCAGGGCTGGCAATGCAACCTTTTTATGTTGTATAAGAGCTCATAATAGAGTCCCAATAATGTAATTGATTTTCGTAATTAAGCTATGATTTGGGTTAGACAGAGAGAGTTGAGCGCCGTATATTTAGATTTCGCTGCAGCCACATTCATCAGTCTCTTCATACATGATTGATTTAAGTAACTATATATCTTCAAGCTTTCCCACAAGGTTTCGTGAAGGGGTAGATAGAAATAATATTACCAAGGCTACAAATTACCTCCTTTCTATGAAGTCAGCGTATAAATAAAACAATTTATAAGTCGTACGCAATACCGAGCGCCTTAAACTATATGTAAACATGGGTATTATGGCGCCATTACATATGTACCTACAGATGTATGTAACAAAGTTAAAGCAACGGGCAAGAGCTCCAGCTGAAGCATGCCCCCAAGGGAAGTCCCACTGTTACTGCCGACACAAAAGTTTATCGATTTATCGATACTCGAACATTTCGCCCGAGGGCTTGCCTCGCTATTATTATACCAGTAAATAAACGCTTTTTCAGGCGAACAGGCAAAGGTTTATATTAACTTCCCACATTTCGTCGAAGATCTATTTTAGAAATAAGGGACTCTTAAAAGGAAACCATGATGGTATGTAAACTAGAAGTCTGTTGAACCTCACATACCACGCAGTATGACTCTATATTAAAACTTAACATCATAATAGCCAGTTTTGATCACCATTCGGTGGCTTTTTTTAATACCACAAATATACAAACATGCCTGCCTGATGGTAAGCGGTTACCGCCGCCCATGAACGTTTGCAGCAGAGGGTTTTCTCTAGGACGTTTCTATGTCCTTATGCATCTTGCATGCGATGGGAGCTAAAGTGTTGAGTTACGACCCAGTGGTGTAGCGTAGGGTAACGGTGCCACGCAGCCTACCTCAGTTTTAAGTTTGAAAGGTTTCTGTTGTAAGGTTACTTTATAAATACTGTTGTAAATTGGATGATGCCGTGGTGGCCGAGTGGTTCGAGTTGTCTGCGATATAAATAGTTCAAGCTAAAATCCCGACTGTACCAATGACTTTTTTAACTTCAGTATGGTCATACCACGATCTTTACGGTGATGGGGGTCGCCTGCAGGACAACGCACAAGTGTTGTCCCTGGTGCTGCCAGTGTAGGTGATACTCGTTTATCATCAGTCGGGCCGCATACTTGTTGGTCAAATTCTGAGACTTGATTGACTTGAACATTTGATGATAACTTTTTCCTGCTTTTGATAGTCGGGGAAAACCTTTTAAAGATTTTAGCAATATTTTAACCTTTACAAGTACCTGTCAATCGATCATGTTGGAAAGTTGATAAACAGAAATTTGATTTTGAACTATGTATACAATTTTGCTGACGCATTGTCAATGTGTACTATTACATACAGTATAGATACAACATTGATCATCATCACGCGGAGTTTCGACTTCAGCGCCAGTTTTCTACTTACTTCTTTTACTTCGTCCATATTCATCAGTTTCTTCATACATACTCTCCGGTTTCGAGTACTTTTGATGTTCTCGTCCTTGATAGTCCGGTCGATTTGATCTTAGTTGGACCGTGGCCTTCATCTGCCGCTTCTTGCACACACTTTCGCATTACATATTTGTCATTTTTTCTTCACTCATAATTTCTATATGTCCAAACCAACGTAACATGCCTATCTTGATCTTTACAATCACATCCTCGTTCACGCCAGTTGTTATACGAATCTCTTCATTTCGGATTCGATCTAAATAATTTGTTAGGCGATTAAAATAGTATATAAGTGTTTTAAATTTCGCTTATCCAATTAAGAGGAATACTCTTCATTAATTAATGAAATAAAAACAAAGATGCTACTCTTGTTGTATAAAAAAAAAAAGCTATGTAACTAATCTAAATCTCAATTATATAAAATTCTATTCCCGCGGGAGGCTGTCGACCTCCTTAATTTATTTATATTAAAAGAAGAAATATTTAATCCTTTCGCCTATAGTACATACATACATATTGATAATATATAGCGCGTATGCATTGATGAATGAGATAGTAACATCAGCGAACGGATGTGTCAGTTATCTGTGACGTGTCGTATCATTTACAAGAACTCATGTAAACTACAACATATTTATTACGTACATATCTACCTACATTCTATCATCACTACGAGTTCCTCACGAGGTAGAGCGAGAGAGTAGCGCCAGTTCTCCCTAATCATACAGACTTACACCTGACTTTATTCATAACATAGAGAAAATTTCATTTCACGTGGGAAATTATGTATGTATATGAAAATTGGTACTAAAACATCGACGTTCTGATTTTGACATACATATAGGAATGTGTGGTCGTCGTTACCGACCTATTTCTTCAGGCCATGACTTGAAGGTGTCAAAATGGTTTACCGCTCGCCTGTCGAAGGCGGTTACCGTACCATCAATTTCTTCTTTATTTTTATTATGTAACAGATTATAAAAATGTTGTGTATGCCTATTATTGATTTACATATTAGGTGTAAGAGCCGTGGTGGCCGAGTGGTTCGAGCAGTTGCCTGCGACGCAAAGGTCGCAAGTTCGAATCCCGACTGTACCAATGAGTTTTTCTAAGCTTAAGTACAGTGATTAGTCACACCACGAGCTTTACGGTGAAGGAAAATATCGAGAGGAAACCTACATACGTCTGAGAAGAAATTCAAAGGCGTATGTATAGTCGTGCTTGAGTAACGGCGATGGACTCGCCATCTGTCACGTTGGCACCCAATATACCTCTGGCGGAAAGTGGGTGTGTGGGTATTACCTATACACCTGTGCCTACCCCTTCGGGGAACCTTGTGGGAAGGCGTGAGGATATATTATATTATTATATATTAGGTTTTTAAGTTTAGATTTTTATATAACAGTGTCCAAATATATTGTTGGTGTACTTTAATGAAATAAATAAAATATCCTTATAAGTCTTCAGTAAATTCCATGCTGTATGAATACTTTGGAAGTCATCGCGTGTTCACATCGTTTGTTCACAGTTAAATCATCCGAAGCCTTAGGAAATCACTTGAGGCGTCTGGCGCGAGAGGCTGAGTCCAGGCTACACGAGGTGGCGGGATGCGCCCCGGAGAGGACCTGCCGAGATGATGCTTGTACTAGGTAATATTCGTTACTTGTAATGAGTATCATATTCGAAATTATAAAGCCGGGTGGCCGAGTTGTTGCAACACAAAGGTTGCAAGTTCGTAACTGACTGTACCAATAAGTTTTTCTGAACTTAAGTACAGTGATTTCACACACTACGGTGAAGGAAAACATCGTGAGGAAAGCGTTTGATAAGAAATTCAAAGACGTATGTATAATTGTCGTGCTTGAATAATCAACAAACAGATTCGCCATCTGTAACCTAAAATATATCTCTGGCTGAATGTGGGATACTAACAACCCCTTCGGAGACCCGTGTGGGATAGCTATAATATAATCATTTTTATCATTTCTTTGTATACGTATTTCTTCTGTGCGTGTTTTTGTCACTGAACTCCTCCTAAACTGCTGGACGGCCTTCAGGTGGATTCGAGAATGGTTTAGATTCCCAATTGGACCCGATAGGTGGCGCTGGGATCGTCTTTCACGAACTTACATTTTTCACCCAAGCCTCGAACTTTCACTTCATTTCACTCTTGATTTTTCAGGTCATCAGCCGGTGGTCAAGCGGGCACCACGGGCTGCGCAGGAGGCACTGGCTCGGAGAAAGACAAGCAAGCTCAACATTGGGAGAGGAGGGTTCGAACTCTTAAGTAAGTGTCAGTGTTAATCTGGGATAAGCAGGTATTATCCCAGATCTTATCCTAGATTTTTTTTTGTAAAAGGGTCGCATGATCATGTTCACGACTAAAATTTATTTATTTATTTATTATACTTACAACTATCGTTACAGGTTAACCTAATGCAATAATGTAGAAGAAATTAATCCAAGAATTATGTATATATATATTTTATCCTAAAACTTAAGTTACTTCCTCAAACAATATACTATAAGTGGCCTTCGTGACTTCGTTCAGTGAGCACGAGAAGACATCATTTTGAGCCGCAACAGTGTTGCGTACCCACAGCGCTCTCGTCAGGGGCTTAGAAAGAATCGGAATAAATAACGTTGTCTAAATAATTATTGATTAAAACTTCGAATTAAGTGTTAAGTCATACTCAGATGGTATTTTCTCTTGAATCAGGAGGCTAGTCCAGGGTTGGCAGCTCATGCGCGTGCCTCCTGCCCCGTCAGCGCCAGAGCTCGAGGTGTGCGGCGCACACGCAGTGACAGTGCGCCTGCGCGATGCTAAGATAACACCTTCACACACAGACCGACCCTTCACCACTAAGTACAAAGGTTAGTTTCCTTTCCCGTGTACCTGCACTTTCTTGTCAATGAACCATTATTTTTCAGATTTGAAATCTTAATCGTTTCGTTGATTCTATTAAACTCGTTTCCATTAATACTCTTTCCGTAAAACTGATTTTCTCCGCATCCTTGTGTAGTACAAGTCAATGATGATGAGTATGTAAGATGTATATGTAGATACCTTTTTCATCGTCATGTTACCTACCTTCCTCAAAACGTGCTATAAAGCGCAAAACTATTTTCAAATCGTATTACTAGTTCCTGAGACGTGAGCGTTCAAGCAAACAGTCTGTCTTTTTATAATCTATACTAATATTATAATATTAAGTATGTTTGTATTGAATAGGCTCAAAAAGTTCTGGACCTATTTGAAATTTTTTTTCACCATTGGAAAGCTAACATTCACACCTTGAGTGACAGTCAGTCCCAACCTCACATTGCCCTGGTGGTCCTCTTACAGTGGAGTGGTCATCGCGTGCCGATTTCTCCAACGTATGCGGCAGTCGCGAGGTAGCCGCGGCGGGTAGTGGCGGCACGCGTGTCATGGCGGCCGGCCTGACACGCGGCCGGCGGTACTTCTTCCGTGCCGCCGCCGGGAACATCAAAGGATGGGGGCCGCTTACTGTCTCAGTGCCGAGAAGCGTCGTTCCTAGCAGTAAGTGGAAATACGTAATAATTACCAATGAGTTTCTTCTGAAATCTTTCACACTACTGACTAACTGGGGCACCGTCCTTCAAAACCCCTTAGTAAATGTCCCAGTGTAAAGAGTAACCATGGAGTTTATTGCCGGTGCTTCTCCATGGAAACGACCAACCCGAACCGTGCTCCTTTTTCGACCTTTTATATTATAGGCCTAGGCTTATATGAAATAAAAATATTTTGATTTTTCTGATTTTGTTAACCCACGCGGAAGGGCTGGGGGGGGCTACTTAAGACGGATGTATCGTAGGTACTGCTGATCTATTCTATTGTTAACTCGCGCGGAGGTCCCTTGTCCATATGCCTTAAGTGTGGTGTGTGCAGGCTGGCGCGACGTGTCGTGTCGCGGCGCGCGTGGAGTGGGCGGGGGCGCGGGCGCCGCGCTGGAGGCTCTGGGCGCGGCCGCGGCGGGCGCCCGCCAGCGCCCTACGCCGCCGCCCCCGCGCCTGCCGCGCAAGAAGACCGCCACCATCAGGCAACTATTCACTGCTGCCAGCAAGTTTCAGAAGAACCTAAGAAGGTTCGTCAGCTTGATTTGAAAATCGAACGACTATTTAGGTGTTATGAGTATGTTACCTATATTGTGGTCTGTCAACCTGATTTGAAAATCGAAAGACTATTTAGGTGTTATGAGTATGGTACCTGTCTTGTGGTCTGTCAACCTGATTTGAAAATCGAACGCCTATGGGGTCAAGGGGTTATTACGAGTATGGTACCTGTATTGTGGTCAGACAATCTGATTTGAAAATCGAACGATTATTTATGCATACCTGTATTGATACATGCTTATCTTTTTACAACACATTACATTACAACACATAATATATCTATACAATTTTAAAATGTTTGTCTGCCTATCAGCTTGCTCCGGCTGATGTCCAAAACATATGTATATATATATATATATATATATATATATGTATATATATGTAGGTAGCTATCTACCGCTTTTATATAATCTTAATACTATTAAGGCAAAAGTAATTGTACGTAATAAAAGGCACATGTGGACTAAATAATCAACAATGTACTTATGCATATTGTGGTATTCCCAGGGGAGTATATTTGGCGTGCATCCTCTACCACGAGGACAAAGTGCTGGTGACCAGCGAGGAGTTTCTTCCCGTCATCGAAGTGGACGAGACCTATCCCACGTGTATCTATACAGACTTCCATTGGCTTATGAAGGTAAATACAACCCAGTTATTAAATTAACATATTTTTTCCAGATATAATACAAAAGAAAAATAAAGAAAGCAGAGCATAAAACCTCGTTCTTTTTTTTTATTCAAACTAAAAAAATATCAGGTAATTTTGAACTAAGAACAGTGTCACACTTCGAAAACATTGTAAGAAAACCTGCATATGTACGTTTGGGAGAAAAATTAAAGACCTATGTATAGTCGTGCTTGCGAAACGGCGATGGACTCGCCATCTGCCCCGTTGGCACCCAATCATATCTCCGGCGAAAAATGGTGCTGCTACACCTCAAACTCAGAAAGTGTAAAGTATTTTTTATTTCAATAAAAAAATACATTACCATATACAAAACTCATAGAACCTTGAATAAGGAACACTCTCGCATCCTCACAGAACTCCCACTCTGATACAATTATATTCCAAGTAACATACTGGTTTATATGAATGCATGTAAAGTCACGTGTGTACATCCCAGGTGTCGTGTTCTTGGGATGACGTGAAGTCTCTTCGCTCGGATATGGAGAAGCACACATCTTCGTCGATCCACTTCAGGCTAAAACTGCTGACAGCAGCTGCTCAGATGCAATCAGCGCTGTGCGTGCAGGACTTAGGTAAGGCTTAGCTTTAGTCAACGGAGTTCAGTTAAGAGAGGTAGGGCACAACGGGTTTCCCGTTCGAATTTGGAGTTGCCCGACTGGGGCAGGACCTCCACCTTATAGAAGTCTGTAGCCAAATAACACAATTTATTGTGTTGTGTTCCTACGCGGTGAATAAGGTTATCAGTAACGAGCTCCTTGGGGAGGGGGAGGATTGTTATATTGTGTTGGCAGCAGAGGCATTAATCCCATTATGCTGCCAACACAGTATAAAACTCGAAAACAGAGTGGCAAAGCGCAAGTGATACTTCGGCTGCGGTAACCGTTTAACATCGAGTGGGCCGTATGCTTGTTTGCCACTTTTGAGGTATAAAAAAAAAGTCAGGCTTAATGGACTGCTTGGGGAGGGGGGATGCATAAGTACCTTTTAGATATTGCATACAATAAAACTGTATTTAAGTAAAACAGGGCACCATTCATGTAGCCGCCATCATATTGCTGTGCCCTCAAACAGGGTGTAATTTTAACATTACATACATACATACATATCATCACGCCAAGTCCCTAACGGGGTAGGCAGAGAGTATAGAGCGCCAGTTCTCTCTAGACTTACATACCTCTTTCGCTTCGTCCACATTCATCAGTCTCTTCATACATGCTCGTCGGTTTCGAGTACTCTTAACGTTCCCGTCCTTCAGAGTCCGATCTATTTGATCCAGGTAGTTGGAACGTGGCCTTCCTCTGCCTCTGCCTCCTCTGCCCCTCATTTTAACATTAAGCATACTACATAGTAGTATGTTGTGAAAATGATGTCTATACTTAGGCTATTTTACATGCAATAAATTTATTATCACTCGCCATCTGTCACGTTGGCACCTAAAATATATCTCTGGCGGAAAGTGGGTGTGTGGGTACTACCTATACACCTCTGCCTCTCTCTTCGGGGACCCTTCTGGGAAGGCGTGAGGATGTTTAAATTTATTTGATTTGATTTGAGAATTGCGTTGTGGTTACATTGTGTTGGCAGCAGGAATTTAGTGCCATTATGCTTCCAACACAGTATAGCTCTCCGAACACAGAGTGGCAACGCGCAAGTAAAGTTTAAGTATCGTGAGGACGGCGAACTAAATTGATAGACCGTTATAAAGTCTATCCCCTTCTCAATTATTTTCTTGTCGACCTTATTGCTCCAAAAATAAGGTTTAAAACTGTTCTACAGGTCAGCTGTACCACAAACCCCTGCGAGACTCACACGGCACTGTAGTACTATCGTGTGTGAACAGCGTTAAGTCCATCAAATCAGTTTCCGCCCTGAACTCTCGCTGGGCTCCAGTGTCAAGGCTGAGACGTAGAGTACTAAGCGAAGATAATACCATTGGAGAGTTGCTGATGGCTTCCGTGCATGAGCAGATTGCTTATCATCAGGTTAGTATCAAAACTAGGCTCATTCTAACGTGACAAAAAATTCGTAATAAGTGGGTATTTCTTAAACTTACTGATGGCCTATGAGTGCACACGCACACACATACAATTAATAGACTCGGGTCATAATCCGAGCATCCCGCAACCCACTCGACTAGAAATTGGTAGGGCTCATCTTCGTGGATGACACTATTTGTACATACATCAATTTAGGTAGGTTCGAAGATAATACCATTGGAGAGTTGCTGATGGCTTCCGTACATGAGCAGATTGCTTATCATCAGGTTAGTATCAAAACTAGGCTCATTCTAACGTGACAAAAAATTCGTAATAAGTGGGTATTTCTAAAACTTATCTCGTAATCCTATCTAGTCATTATGCAGGCTATTTAGATGAAAGGATTGTTTTAAATTACGGTGAAGTACGGTTCAGGACTTCAGAAAAAAACAGTATCGAAATCAAGAGGTAAGCTTCAAAGACAATAATAACGGGTGTGTGAAACGTCATATTTAAAGTGGCTACAGCCTCAGTCAAGTTGGCGCTTAGATAGCTTAGTGTGAGGTCCAAAAGCCCCAAAGGGCTATTCTTGCGGCTTACATGGAGGGTGTGAGTGTACTTAAGAAGAAAACATCCCGAGTCTGGATATGTCAACTATGCATATAACACCATCTCCGGCGTAAATATTACACCTCTGCTACCTTAGGGAACTATTTTGGGTTGGTGTGAAGATATACATATAAAACTAGATATACCCCGCGGTTTTACGTGAAAGAGAAACATCCTCGCAAACTTTCGTACCTATAATATTAGTAGGATAGCTAATATTCCATACAAAAAGCTATTCTGAATCTGAAAATGACATCCGTAACTCCATTTTCTAGGTATCTCGTGTCCAGCTGTCACGTGGTCTCTACTTAGGGTACCTGAAGCTTCAGTCCTCGGTGGAAGTGGTCCGGGTCGTGGCGCCTGCGCGTGCGCCGAACCATCCTCCGCACACACGAGTGCGGGATAACCCGCATGTGTCCGCGTAAGTTCAGTACATTTTTATCTCTCTATTTAAGTGGAATCTCAATCTATAGATTACTTGATATTATGAAGACCGTATACCATACGTATACCGTTGTACCGTTGTATGTATCTAAATAGTAAATGTTAACTTGATTTGACGTGATACGTATCTTTAACATTTTTCCAAATACCAATAAATGTTTCTTTTTTAGATGTAATCGTAGGTTCACTATCACCATGTAGTAAACAGCAAGATAAAATTAATTTCGTGTATTTCAGTGAGGAGTGGGAGTACCTCAGGAATCAGGGAAAATCCCCAGAAGAAGCTCAAGCTATTACACCAATATGTACCCAAGAAAGTCCCTCAGAATCTCAAGTCATGTTCCTCGACCAGATCACTACAGCCGCGCGGAAACTATTCCGGGAGATGGACATCGCTCTCGACAGCGTCAGCACCCACCGAATCTATGACCTCGAGGTCATTGAACTCAACAGTGACGTCAGCTTCATCATGATCTGTCCACCAGCTGAGCAAGCGTGCTCTGTTCCCGGCCAGAAGGAGATTCTTCTGCAAAAGGGTGATCTTCTCAGCCTTCCCATCCAAGCATTTGAAATGATCCATCTTCAAACTTACCACACGAATATCTTGAACAAATACTCAAAGCTAAGCTGCTTGCTCGAGCTAGATGTGGCTTTGGCCGCACATTCGCAGCGGGAAGCATTCTCCTGCACTGAACTACAAACGGCCAAAGAGAGGCTCACGAAACTTGAAGATTTGCAGAATAACTTAAATGCAGTGTGGAAGGCAGAACGGTGGCTCATGGACCTCATTTGTTTCGCGAGAGACAAGGACAAAGCAGTGTCGAGTTCGGGAATATTGCTCAAGTATATTATCGACAAAACACAATCGTGTACCGACGGACTATATTTGGAGCCGAATGACAATGACTCTAACGTGGACTTCCTGCAAATCCCACCCAGAGACGGTAAAATAACGAAAACGTCACCAGGCAGAGGTTCTTGGCCAGGACCTGCAGGGAATGGAAACCACGCGAACCTACACCCAGAATTCAGCAAGTCTGAGCAACAACTAAGCCTTGCACCTCGACAGACCTCAATATCCACGCTCAATTTGAGCAGCTCACAGTGTCTGAATGCTGACATCGATAAATTCCCAAGGAAGGGAAGTGCTGATTCGCAGTTCACACAGTCCAGTCCAATAAGCAATAACTACGCCAGCAGTAATACCCAGTTTGATATAAAGTCGACTGAATCTCAGGCGAATGTTGGAAGCAATCGTCTCCCACCGTCCCGAAGCGAGGACACGCTAGTGCTCCAGAATGATAATGTAGAGCCAAAAGCCCGGCCTCACAGCATCAACGCAAGTGCATCGACGACTTCGAGCCCTTTGCTCACGGTTAAAGGCTACTATCCAGGGAGCATGATAAGCGTTCGCACATCCAAGGCCAATGTGTCAGAATCCGCCCAGAGCCTGTCGAGTGACTCAGAGAGTCAGAGCTATCCGGTAACAACAGTTCCTTTGAAAATCCGTCCCCACGGCAAACACTACAGGATACCGTGTAACGTCATAGCTTCCAAGAGTATGACCAATGTGAAGACTGACGTCGACTTCACGGATACTGGGCAAGACTTGTTCCAGCACGGCACGTGCGTGAAACGACAACCGCTGTTGGAAACACAGGAGGATGCAGAATATAGCAATAAGGTTCCAAAGACTGATGAGAGAAACGAAGATATGCCGCCCCCGGAGCCACGTACGCCGGATCAACCGGGGATCTTGCAGGTATACGAGTGATAATTGGTTCAAAACCAGTAAATTGTGATGCCATTTATATCGGTAGATAGATATCCGTACCAAGTCGACAAAACAAAGATTACAGGTTCCAACTCCGACGATGTTTAGGTAGCAATATTTTTTTCTGAACTTAATTTTAAGTATGGTGAACTTTTCAAATCAAATCAATTTATTGACATCATTTACACAACATAGGTACTATACTTAAAGTTGTAAAAAATATCGTGAGGAAAGCTATAGGTATATGCTAAAAAACCATTCGTATGTTTAGTTGTGCTTAAGAAACTGCGACGAACTCTCTGAATGTCACGTTGGAATATGTCCTGGAATGGAATTCCTGCGGCGAAAAGATATTTGATACAATTTTGCGCATTGACTCGATTTCTAGCATATATTGACAATAGTTAAAATGTTGTCGTAATTATTATTGCAGGTCTACGCAGCGTACGAAACTGGTCTAGCAGCTGGCACATCGCTCAAACTTCACGTCACTCCGCGTACGTCAGCCCGCGAGGTCATTGACCTGGTTGTCAAACAACTAAACATGGCCGCCGTGCTCAAAGGGAAATCCGGGCCGGTGTATGGTCCGGAGAAACTGCCTGACTTCTGCTTAGTTGCTGTCATCGGGGCACGAGAGAGATGCTTGAGAGATGACTTCAAGCCGCTACAGCTGCAAAATCCATGGCGAAAAGGCAGATTGTACGTTAGGCTTAAGCACGATGTTCTGGCAGCTCTGCAGCACTCTGCCAAACAGGCAGCATTCATTTGAGTCTACAAGAGATTAGTTTATAATAGGAGATTGAAAAAACATGCGGAGATCAATATCTATAAACGTTTAGGGAGATCCAGAGAGTAACCAATTAACACGGTGAATTTAATTTGCATGATTACTTTTTTTTATTAATCACTACGTTGTTTCGCAATTTAAAAAATATATTTGTATTCACCGTCAAAGCCATAAATAATAATCAGCCAGTTCATAACTTCATAGACGGTAAGATCATTCGATATTTTAGTTCCTTTTGTAACAAAAAGAAATTTGTTTTTGGTGCCAATCCACTATTATGTTGATGCTTTAAATAGTTAAGATAAAGTTGTGAGTAAGTAATAATAGAGTATTGAAACAGAATTTATGGTGCTTTTCACTGTAAAAATATATTGCTTATATGTCTTTATGGGAATGAGTTCTCCAGAGATAATTTATATTTTGTTAGGTTGTTCAATGATTGGTGAAGATACATAGGTGGTCGATTCCAAGTACCTCCTTCCTTACTAGGTAAGTAGGTATCATAGGATCGATAATTTTCCGATAAATTTCTTCTAGTAGTATGCCTAAATGATAGCTTTTCGTGTCTAGAATTTCATCTTCTTGTGATTAGCTAGGACTCTCAAAAATAATTAGAACTTAAAATTAAATAGATGATAAATAGCGAAGATTTTTAGTTCCAAAAATGCTTTCCACTCACGTCAAATGTAGCCACAGATAGACTCTAGGTCACGTGACCTGAGCTGTTTTCAATAAGCGAGGGTAGAATTTCGTGTAAGGATGTTGCCATATTTTTAAATTCGATTCGTCGCCGTATTAATGTATCTGTCTACTGCAAAATGTTGCAGCTGAGGGATTCTTTAAACCAAAACTTATTTAACAGCATACCGTTTGCCAGTACTGTACAGATAATTACTTAATGACTATATCTTTTTAACAAGAAAAAATACATCTAAAAATTTATTTCTGAAGCTGGCTTGATATTTTGTCAATAGTGTCATTCAAAAGTTCTTTTTAAAAGCCAATTTTGCTATCTATGGTCGACTAATGAAAATACCAACATTTTAAATTATCTTTCAATGCGGTAAATTTCAAACTAAACCTTACGTTTTATTTGCTTCATGAGAACTTAAACCATTTCAAAGTGCCTGATCAATAAAAAAAAAGATACTGATAAAATCATATCTAATAGGTAAACAGGGTTGTCACAAAGCCAGAGTCCAGTTACCAGTTTCATGAAAATGAGATATCAATAAAGTTTAAAAATCTTGACAACTTATTAAAACAATATTACATACAAGTTATTAAAACTGAACTTCATGGCGACATTGCACTTTTTTCAATCAACATTCGATAAAAAGCTTATCGGCGGTTGATCATAAATGTAACCATGGTGGGATCAAGGAATTATCTCCCGCTCAGCACCTTATTTCCAAATATAACTAAAAGTATACAAACTTTTTTAATCGCTAGTATCAAGCTTGACATGGCAGCACAACTTTTGATCCCAAAGATTCCAATCCATCCGTAGGAAAATCTCGACTACTGTGCTAACTTTATGAGATATTAGCATTCATGTCTGCAAAACTAAGGCGTTTCCAAGAAAAGTGCACGCTATAAGTGTTAACTTCAACACTTACCTAATATAAATCTTCTTTTTTTTTTTTGCCAAGACCGAGACGGCTGTTAATACCTGCTGTACCCATAGTCTATGTCACTCTAACACACTTAATGGGAGTACCATGGAATTTGTGGAAAAAAAAACAATCAGCCTAATAATCATCGTATCTCCTTTCGTAACTAGGTAGGGTTAAATACCATTTTTTGTCTATATTATAACCATTTTAAAGGTTTTAAACATGGTGTAATACATTTTATTAAAGATAATAAATAATTATAATTATGTAAATATCCTTAAACTCGTAAAGAAATTACGTTCGTAACATGGAAGTTAAATCGTTATTTTGTAGATAAATAGATAACTTCTTCAAAGAAGACGCAAAGATATATTTTATTTTAAATACAGCCATGAAATTTTCCAAATTAATGCCTAATGGTATTATACTGATAATGTTGCTATTTGTAAAGCGTTTGATTGACTTTTTAATGCCTGCATTCAAAAACCTTAACCACATGAAATATTTTTTTGCATACCTAATTAGGCAAAACAATATTGAAAAATACCATAGCATAAAAGATCTCAAAGACAATTATATTATGTTTTATTTATAAAGAATATACTAGAATATGGTTTAGAAATGTCAATCAAGTATTAAATATAGTGGAGAGAATGCTAATTTGTTAGTAGTCTTGTAAAATATTGGTTACGTCTGACGTTTATAAAAACGAACGGAAGACATTGGTTGATGGGAATATAATACTCATTAATGCCACCGCTGCCGGGTGAAAAAAAAAAGAAAAGATAAATCCACATATTTATTAGTAACAATCTCAATATATAGTAAACTGCTTTATTTAATTATACATAATCCAAATACAATTGTACATGCTCTAGTTATTTGCTGTATACAAAAATATGAATTAGAGTTGAATAATTATACCTACCTATAGAAAGAATATCAAAGATTCGAGCCATAATTAATTATTGCAATTGTAATGAAGCCTAATTAAATGTCTTATGATAAAATTAATTTATAGTTTATTTTAGATCATAGTTTATTTTATTGTATAAATATGTATTCACACTGTCTGGTGTTGTGCATAGAAATTAGAAAGAGTGGAACTATGAAGTGATGCACGAAATAAATGTATTTCAAATCTTTATTGTGTTTTACTTTTGTTATTTTTTAAAAAAACCACCAGGATCGCAAAATACGATTCGTTTGATGGTCACCATATACTATACCATACTTCCAAATCATCGTGTGCCTACGAATAAACAAGTTCAATTATACTTTTAAATGGATCTTTATAGCTAAGGAGCTCTAGGCTGCAGGCTAAAAACTATAAATATTAAAAAAATATAACAAAATGCGGAGAACATATAACTCCAGCTATCAATATTGGCTTAGCTCATCAATGCCATAATTAATTTACCGCACTCTCCAAGTCGTTAAAATTAAATGAAATTAGGGATAAACACCCTATCAGGATGTCCGGTACAAAAAAGACCACCGCCGGTATATAGATATAGATAGTGCCATCCACGAAGGCACGCCCCGCTATTCTGCCTTGTAGTTTCTTTCCTTCTCACACACTAATGCCTATGAGTGCACACGCACCATACAAATAGTAGACTCGGGTCATACTCAAATAGAAATTGTTGAGGCGCGTCTTCGTGAATGACACTAACTGTAATACATCTTGGGTGAAAAGCATGTATGTCTGTTTGTTGTGAATCTAGAGCTAACATTACGTTAACCACAAAGATGCATATACATGTGTATATATAGTGAGTATATAATAATATTTAATGAAATCAATTAACCTGCGTGAAATAAAACAAAACAAAAGCCATAAAATATTTGTTTCCAATCAAATGTTGATGTGCCACATTATATTTTGTAATCTTTTGCATTGATGTTACTTTTTCTTGACGTATAATAGAGTTATGTGATCTGTGGTTGATACAAAAAAAGTTTAATTATAATGTGACGTTACGTTACGTTGCGTTGACACAACAAGTGAAATTCATTTTGAATATATTTTTATATCGGTGGCCCAATTATTAGTTAAAATTGATTTTCCGATTTGATAATTATTTTTTAAAAGTAATTTGTCAACAATATATTTACAATGAGCTTAGTAGCTAACACCGGGTGGGTTATTCGTGTCTTTTACACGTTTTAATGTTTGTGGACTACTTTTTGTAAATTAAGGATGTATTTTTTTAATAAAGGAAATTGGCTGGTCGTACGCTCTTCATAACAGGAGCGTCCCGTGGTATCGGGAAAGCAATAGCGTTGAAAGCCGCTAAAGATGGTGCAAACGTTGTGGTTGCCGCTAAAACAGCCGAGCCTCACCCGAAGTTACCTGGCACTATTTACACTGCCGCGGAGGAAAGTAAGTCATTTCTGGAATGGTTTTAAGGCTTTTAAAAACTTTTATTATTAACCAGCATAATATTAACAACTTATGAAAAAAAAGTTTAGCTTTCAAACAGGTGTTGAAAGGCTTGGACTTTGGACTGTGGAAGCAAAGTACTTTGAACTCTTTGAACTTTCATGCATTTTGATATAAAAAAACATTGATCATTGCTTCTGCCTATGTACTTATTAATCAACCTGTACATTATCAACCATATACATTGCATTTCTTTTGAATATGGAAGTACTAATTCAAAAGTCAAATAGGCATGCAGCATTAATTTACTGCTAATAATATGTTTTCATAAATATTTGAGATTACACCTACACATATTATCTTTATCAGTAACCTAGGATATGCAGGATAAGCTGTGGTGGCCAAGTAGTTCGAGTAGTTGACTGCAACATAAAGGTTGCAAGTTTGATACCCACTGTACCAATGTGTTTTTTATTAACTTAAGTACAGTTATTAGTACATCATGAGCTTTACAAACATTAAACAAGAACTGTGTGTATCCCCAGAACTGTATGTGTCTACAGAACTGTGTGTGTCTACAGAACTGTGTGTGTCTACAGAACTGTGTGTGTCTACAGAACTGTGTGTATCTACAGAACTGTGTGTGTCTATAGAACTGTGTGTGTTTACAGTACTGTGTGTGTCTACAGAAAATGCAAATTGCTTGTACAAGAGTCAGTCTATGTTTTTATATTGTCTGAGTGAATGTAATGGTAAGAATACAACTGATGCTGAAATACAAATTTCATTAACATACATGCTTGCCAGTTTTCAGTTCTCTTGTATACCCATCCTTGGTATGAATATGTTTAGTACAATGAATGAAATAGTGTATTTAACATAATAATATCCTTGTAACAAGCTCCCTATTTCCAAATATTGTATGCATTCAACTAATAGCAGGTATAGTATGATCATGAAATATAGCATTTTATAATTTTTTTTTAATATTGATTGATTTCAGTTGAAGCCATGGGTGGTAAAGCTCTGCCTTGCATCGTAGATGTTAGGGATGAGAAGCAAGTACAGAAGGCTATTGATGAAGCTGTCAAAAAGGTATTTGTGCTTGAATAGGTATAAAGTAATTTTTTTTATCAAAGCAGCCTGCTTATCCAGATGGTTGTTTTTCTGAACTGCTATATCATGAAAAGATCATGATTTCCGTGACATCTGTCACATTGGCACCTAAATATATATCTGACAAAGAGTTTTTTCACCTCTGGCCATTAATTATGTTACTCTGATACATGCTGTGATAATTTTCTCTGATCTCAAACTCAAAGTGAACAAAAAGCATCCTGTAATACAAAATGCTTAAGTGTAAATCATTTGCAGTTCAATGGAATAGATATATTGGTGAACAATGCATCTGCTATCTCCCTCACTGGCACAGCAGAGACAGACATGAAGAGATACGACCTCATGCACAATATCAATACTAGGGGCACTTACTTGGCGTGAGTTATTTTTATTTTAAGCTTGTGACATTTGTATTGCCTGTCTTTATTTACATAATATTTTGACAAGTCTTTTGAGAGGTTCTTTAGTAAAGGTTCTAATGGCAATTGTATCGCTTATCAAAGCTTTGACATCTGACCCAAAAATTTTAATGTCTATATTGGCTTACTTAGTACTTTCATTGAAGTTGCAAACAGACTTAGTTGGTTTGCAACGCAGTACAGTACCAGCCGAGTTTTGCAGATGCTTGTCTTTTTAAACCATGGTGGAAATTTATATGAAAAATTTACTGTTTTTAAATTTTAAATTTTAAATTTTTACTGTTTTTGTTTTTCAATGTCCTTACAATTAAAAAGTCGAGCCCAGCAGTGCTTAGCAATATCAAGAAACCTTTTCTGCGGTAGTCTCTCCTGTTTCTACTCTACAAACGAGGTTGATCTTTGTAAAACAAGAAGGCTATATCCCTCCTACAAAGTTTTTTATTTTAGGAGCCTATGAAATACACATTAAAGACCAATATTGTTTTAGGTCTAAATTATGTCTACCAGTGCTCAAGAGCAGTAACCACGCTCACATACTGAACCTGTCTCCACCTCTCAACATGAATCCCTACTGGTATGTATTTAAATTAAATTCTAATTTATGTTATATTAAGGTTGATAATTTATGAAGAAGGTAGCGAGTTGCATTTGTCTATAGGCATAGGTGACCCACTTTTCGCCAAAGGTATATTTTATGTGTCAATGTGACAGATGGTGAGTTCATTGCCATTTCCTACTCATGTATTTGAATTTCTTCTCAAACGTATGCAGGTTTCTGTTTTATGTCGGTGTTTTTCTTCACAGTACTTACAAACGCATTGGTACAGTCTGGATTCGAAATTGTTATGTTTGTGTTTCAGGCAAGTACTTGAACTACTCGGCCACCACTTATTAATTAATTACTATTTATGTGTTTTAATAGGTTTTCCATCCACGTAGCTTACACTATGGCAAAGTACGGCATGTCCATGTGTGTGCTCGGCATGAGTGAGGAGTTCAAACCCTACAGCATTGGAGTCAATGCCCTGTGGCCTAGGACTGGTGAGATATTATTCATACATTTTCTAATTATTTCCGTTTATGTGCTAATAATATTAAAAAAAGGTTAGTATTCTGTATGTCCTGCAGTTGTACAGCGCTCCAAGCGGAAGTGAATGGAACTAAATTATTCGTACTTTTCGATGATAAAATTTGGGTCGTTGGGCCATAATAAGCCTTTGCCCAGCTGTGGGCTATAAATAATTAAAAGTAAATAAAATTAAGGATTTACACTCTCCTCAACTGATGCCAAATTGATTCTAGGGAAACTGATACTGAGTAACATACAGACATACATCCACATCATCATGCTGAGTCCGTTGAGTGACTCGTTTCGTCTCATCTACTTTCATCAGTTTCAATCACACATACTCGCCGGTTTCGAGTTCTATTGAAGTTTCCACCATGGCACCTCTTCATCCACCAGTTTCGGATTGTATATATATCTGTTCAATCTTTCTCCACTCGTCCTGTCTATGTGTTACTTACTAAGATGCAAACATGAGCTGAACTGCGTGATGCACATTCAAGAGTAATCTATGTTTTTTCACAGCAATCGCGACGGCGGCTATTGAAATGTTAACGGGAGACACTTCTACTAGTCGCAAGCCGGAAATTGTCTCCGACGCTGCATATCTTATGCTTTGCAAGTGAGTAGGTATTTTAGCTGTTCACCTGGTTTCATAAGCGTAAATTCATATTGGAAAATGTATTATACATATAGGATATGCAGGAATCGTGTACGGGCGTTATAGGGATGCGCGCAAGATATTTATTATAATATCAAGTTTGTATGTATGTTAGGTTGAGGTATATATTTATGGGCCCTATATTAGTATGTGCACTTTTATTGTGTTGCCTGAAATAAACGGATTAATAATAATAATAATAAAATAATAAATAACCTTGGACCCTGATCCCGATACCGGTGGGCCCCTATATTTTATATTTTTAAATATGTTTAAAAATCTAATCTATAAGATGTATTTGAAATAAAGAATAATAATAATAATATGATATGAAAAAAGTAAAAGAAAGCTTAAAATACTTCTTATTTATAAACATTAAATATCTACCAGGAAAAGTCAGGTCAAAATCGGTCAAGCCGTGTCAGAAATTAGCAGGAACAAAAAGGCAGACAAATAACATTCCTATCAATTGTATTTTGCTGTCAGTACCTTCATATTACTTATGGTCATACAGTCATATAAGTCACTTCTTTTTTATTTATTAGTATGAATTAGAATTTACGGTTCGTGACGCCATTAATGGAATATTGGCGTATTTCTCAGAATTTTACTACTAAGAACTAAAAAATTAAATCTTAATTTTTTTATATAAGTCAAATTTTAAGTGTATAATGTGAGAAATAACAAACTTTTTCTACATTATTTACAGAGACCCCAAGAGCTATACTGGCAACTTCGCTATCGACGAGGATGTGATCAAGGCGGCTGGCATTTCAGATCTCACTCCATACGCATGTGATCCTAGTATGTATAATTATAAATAATGTATCTTTACATATGTATAAGGAAGTTATACATACAATAGTTTTGCGTTTAAAAAAAAAACGTCAATGATTCAGAATATTTATATTGCAAACAGGTGTCTCAGAAAAAAGACCAGTCATCTTCTAACAGTTATAGGGTATATCCGCATGACAATGCCTAAAACAAATAGCTCCAAAGGTGACAAAATGACAATGTTATTGATGGGAGTAAGTAGTAAGTAAGATCATTGATACCTAATCCTTGTCTAATTTCTAATGACTGAACCGAATTTGGTGATACTCACACGTGTAATTGTGATCTCTCGGGAGATTAATAAGACATATTTGTAAGATAAAGAAACCTGACGTATTTTTACAAACGAGGGTAACCATGAATTCCATCAGAGAACGTGGACAAACTCCTTCTGGATGGATTCCTGGACGATCCTGCGTCTTTAGCGCAACACAAGCAAACTGTATCCAGTGCGTCCGTCAGACGATACCATACGTCGGCTGTTAACTACAAGGAGGAGGTTTGTTTGGACTTTATGTCCATGTAAATAAGGTTTACATTTGTATAAAATTAGAAGCTTACGGCTACATAAAAATACATTGATACTGAAATCTAACTAGATACCTAAGAGTAGCTCTTTTGATACGGCAACTTGGTATCGTAGTGTGTTTATTAATTTATTACACATATATATCCAATTTTATTGCGTAGACTTGTCGTTTGAGTGAAAAAATATTATTACTTAGAGTAAAAGTTGTAGTAAATATGTGAGTTAGTCACATTGATAGAAAATATGTAATCCAACTAGTATCTAGTTGGGTTACCTACAGCTAGGGTCCGTACGAGTATCTATGTATGTAAATATATTTATTAGATTTTATTATTTGCATGTTGTGTTGCAGCTTTGGCAAGCAAAAAAGAACGCTATTGAAAAAATAATACAGTTCTAAATACTATATAGTTAATATAATAGTTATTAAAACAAAAAAAAACAGTGACATGTCAGTTTGACATTACGAAAATATAAAAGAGAATGAGTGGTCATAGGTACTTATAAAGGGAATACGCCTTAAAAATTGAACTTTAAACGTATCGCAATAAGGTGTACATTACAAAATCGTAATGGCTAAGCCACTCCCGATCTAAATGGCCTTGCCTTTGCGTAAATTCAAATTGGAATGTCGTGTTTGTTCCAGGTAACGTAGCTAATCTGTTACCCGACTTCTTTTTGGACTCGCCCACCGGCCTTAGCGCGTCAGCTAAAAAGGTGCGCATTGGACATTTTAAAATTATTTGAAATATATTTTTATCAAACCAACCGTGCCCTGCGGATTCACCCGCGTAGTATTAAATTTCGTTGGCAGATTTTTTTCTGGAATTCTATGGGTATTATCGAAACGAAGTCGGATTTATTTAAATTGTTATATGCAAAGATCACGTTACAAGATGAGTTTTTGTAACCTAAAATTATGGTGCCTTAAGCGAAAGCTTAAAGGTGAAGGAAAACTGAGTGTTTGAGAAATAAATACGAAGATTGTGACTGAGATGTAAGTACATAAGTAGGACCCAAAGTGACGTAGTCTGGCGTGGTGTGTGTGTAAGTGGCGAGCCTGTCACGTAGTCTCTGCACAGGCACGCCTTATACGTCTGTCTGTTCTTAGACCTGCGTGGGTTTCCTTCAATTTTTTTCTAACAACTACTATTTGTAGGTATTTTCATACAGTATAAAAATACTACCCAGATTAGTAGTAAAGATACAGTAAAGAAACACGCACTCAGAATTGAGCGAGCTGTTAGGCGGTCGTTTTGTCATTGACATTTAAACAATCTCGACAACTTTCCGGAAAAAGATATGCTATGACGTCATCAATTTAATGCTTTTACAATAAGTTTTTTTCTTTTATAATTGCTTATGACCATTCATCATAGGGCGGTAGTGGTTTTTGACATTTGTTTTATACTTCTGGGATCCGTGACTTGTGATGGCTAAATGTTGTTATTGTACATCTTCTGTGTGATATATTATGCATGCTTTGCGTCTTACCTTACCATGCCACCATATGCCAACGGCTTGATACCGAGTTTTGTAAAAAACTATACACAATCATATGAGTACAATTACTACTATTTTTTTTTAATTTCTTTTGTACGACACGGTATAAAGTCCTTAGTGTATCTAGCACAGCATGGTAACACTGTTGCACAATTTGAAGACTGTTGTCATGCTGTGTATGTATGCAAGATACAATTATGTACCTTATACAAAAGATCAAATCAACCATATTATGCTGAAGTCGATATAAAGAGGTGTTATATCTCTTTAAAAATCCTCAAAGACGCCTTAAAATACCTTCTTTCGATTGTTTTCATTTAACATTTTCCCATACATGAAGACGTGGTTGATTCAACTTGAACAAAGGGGATTACGTAACATGGAATTCACCTTTTAAAGTGTGTACATAACATAGGTATGATTCTCCCAGGGGGCCGAGCAGGCCGGACAGATCCCCCAGCTGTTCGCGTCGATAAGCAAAACACTCTCAGCTGATCTCGTGAAGAAAACTCAAGCTGTGTACCAGTTCAATGTTAAAGGTAACACAATATTGTTACAATAGTTCTAAAAGTCTAGAGAGAACTGGCGCCTTACTCCCTTTTCCGATCCCATGAGGGATTCGGCGTGGTAATGTGTATGTATTGTACAAAGAGAACGTTGGTGCGTGTGTGAAGGTGCCAATATGGATATTACTTTATCAACTACACACAAACTTGTGTTGTTACTCTCATACAGCAGTAACACTAGTTATATTTGAACTATAGAATGTCTCTGTATGCATCCTTTAACGTTAATAATTTAAATAACATACAATAATAACAACAATAAACATCGAGAGGAAACCTGCATACGTCTGAGAAGAAATTCAAAGGCGTATGTATAGTCGTGCTTGAGTAACGGCGATGGACTCGCCATCTGTCACGTTGGCACCTAATATACCTCTGGCGGAAAGTGGGTGTGTGGGTATTACCTATACACCTCTGCCTACCCCTTCGGGGGCCCTTGTGGGAAGGCGTGAGGATATATATTAATTTAAATAAAAAAAACGTTATTACCTAATACCAACCTATTAGGTTGAATAACGTTTACGGAACACTAATCGAACTTAACTATGCTTCTCATCAGAAAAACCTAAACAGCCTGCAAGTTTGTTTTGTAAAGATTATCAGCAAAATGTGTATATTTAGGAGTATATGTCAAATGTCGTTAAATATATAATGATACCTCATATTATTAATTAACGTGCAAGGTGTGTAGATTTTTCTTATAAGAAGTGTATTTAGCTAGTGCTATGATAAATAATTGTACTCAAGAATACTATTATAATGTAACTGCGTTGTCCATACATTGGTTATCGTACGTTGTGTGGTGTTCAGGCAAGGAGGAGGGCGTGTGGCATCGCTCTCGACAGCGTCAGCACCCACCGAATCTATGACCTCGAGGTCATTGAACTCAACAGTGACGTCAGCTTCATCATGATCTGTCCACCAGCTGAGCAAGCGTGCTCTGTTCCCGGCCAGAAGGAGATTCTTCTGCAAAAGGGTGATCTTCTCAGCCTTCCCATCCAAGCATTTGAAATGATCCATCTTCAGACTTACCACACGAATATCTTGAACAAATACTCAAAGCTAAGCTGCTTGCTCGAGCTAGATGTGGCTTTGGCCGCTCATTCGCAGCGGGAAGCATTCTCCTGCACTGAACTACAAACGGCCAAAGAGAGGCTCACGAAACTTGAAGATTTGCAGAATAACTTAAATGCAGTGTGGAAGGCAGAACGGTGGCTCATGGACCTCATTTGTTTCGCGAGAGACAAGGACAAAGCAGTGTCGAGTTCGGGAATATTGCTCAAGTATATTATCGACAAAACACAATCGTGTACCGACGGACTATATTTGGAGCCGAATGACAATGACTCTAACGTGGACTTCCTGCAAATCCCACCCAGAGACGGTAAAATAACGAAAACGTCACCAGGCAGAGGTTCTTGGCCAGGACCTGCAGGGAATGGAAACCACGCGAACCTACACCCAGAATTCAGCAAGTCTGAGCAACAACTAAGCCTTGCACCTCGACAGACCTCAATATCCACGCTCAATTTGAGCAGCTCACAGTGTCTGAATGCTGACATCGATAAATTCCCAAGGAAGGGAAGTGCTGATTCGCAGTTCACACAGTCCAGTCCAATAAGCAATAACTACGCCAGCAGTAATACCCAGTTTGATATAAAGTCGACTGAATCTCAGGCGAATGTTGGAAGCAATCGTCTCCCACCGTCCCGAAGCGAGGACACGCTAGTGCTCCAGAATGATAATGTAGAGCCAAAAGCCCGGCCTCACAGCATCAACGCAAGTGCATCGACGACTTCGAGCCCTTTGCTCACGGTTAAAGGCTACTATCCAGGGAGCATGATAAGCGTTCGCACATCCAAGGCCAATGTGTCAGAATCCGCCCAGAGCCTGTCGAGTGACTCAGAGAGTCAGAGCTATCCGGTAACAACAGTTCCTTTGAAAATCCGTCCCCACGGCAAACACTACAGGATACCGTGTAACGTCATAGCTTCCAAGAGTATGACCAATGTGAAGACTGACGTCGACTTCACGGATACTGGGCAAGACTTGTTCCAGCACGGCACGTGCGTGAAACGACAACCGCTGTTGGAAACACAGGAGGATGCAGAATATAGCAATAAGGTTCCAAAGACTGATGAGAGAAACGAAGATATGCCGCCCCCGGAGCCACGTACGCCGGATCAACCGGGGATCTTGCAGGTATACGAGTGATAATTGGTTCAAAACCAGTAAATTGTGATGCCATTTATATCGGTAGATAGATATCCGTACCAAGTCGACAAAACAAAGATTACAGGTTCCAACTCCGACGATGTTTAGGTAGCAATATTTTTTTCTGAACTTAATTTTAAGTATGGTGAACTTTTCAAATCAAATCAATTTATTGACATCATTTACACAACATAGGTACTATACTTAAAGTTGTAAAAAATATCGTGAGGAAAGCTATAGGTATATGCTAAAAAACCATTCGTATGTTTAGTTGTGCTTAAGAAACTGCGACGAACTCTCTGAATGTCACGTTGGAATATGTCCTGGAATGGAATTCCTGCGGCGAAAAGATATTTGATACAATTTTGCGCATTGACTCGATTTCTAGCATATATTGACAATAGTTAAAATGTTGTCGTAATTATTATTGCAGGTCTACGCAGCGTACGAAACTGGTCTAGCAGCTGGCACATCGCTCAAACTTCACGTCACTCCGCGTACGTCAGCCCGCGAGGTCATTGACCTGGTTGTCAAACAACTAAACATGGCCGCCGTGCTCAAAGGGAAATCCGGGCCGGTGTATGGTCCGGAGAAACTGCCTGACTTCTGCTTAGTTGCTGTCATCGGGGCACGAGAGAGATGCTTGAGAGATGACTTCAAGCCGCTACAGCTGCAAAATCCATGGCGAAAAGGCAGATTGTACGTTAGGCTTAAGCACGATGTTCTGGCAGCTCTGCAGCACTCTGCCAAACAGGCAGCATTCATTTGAGTCTACAAGAGATTAGTTTATAATAGGAGATTGAAAAAACATGCGGAGATCAATATCTATAAACGTTTAGGGAGATCCAGAGAGTAACCAATTAACACGGTGAATTTAATTTGCATGATTACTTTTTTTTATTAATCACTACGTTGTTTCGCAATTTAAAAAATATATTTGTATTCACCGTCAAAGCCATAAATAATAATCAGCCAGTTCATAACTTCATAGACGGTAAGATCATTCGATATTTTAGTTCCTTTTGTAACAAAAAGAAATTTGTTTTTGGTGCCAATCCACTATTATGTTGATGCTTTAAATAGTTAAGATAAAGTTGTGAGTAAGTAATAATAGAGTATTGAAACAGAATTTATGGTGCTTTTCACTGTAAAAATATATTGCTTATATGTCTTTATGGGAATGAGTTCTCCAGAGATAATTTATATTTTGTTAGGTTGTTCAATGATTGGTGAAGATACATAGGTGGTCGATTCCAAGTACCTCCTTCCTTACTAGGTAAGTAGGTATCATAGGATCGATAATTTTCCGATAAATTTCTTCTAGTAGTATGCCTAAATGATAGCTTTTCGTGTCTAGAATTTCATCTTCTTGTGATTAGCTAGGACTCTCAAAAATAATTAGAACTTAAAATTAAATAGATGATAAATAGCGAAGATTTTTAGTTCCAAAAATGCTTTCCACTCACGTCAAATGTAGCCACAGATAGACTCTAGGTCACGTGACCTGAGCTGTTTTCAATAAGCGAGGGTAGAATTTCGTGTAAGGATATTGCCATATTTTTAAATTCGATTCGTCGCCGTATTAATGTATCTGTCTACTGCAAAATGTTGCAGCTGAGGGATTCTTTAAACCAAAACTTATTTAACAGCATACCGTTTGCCAGTACTGTACAGATAATGGCTTAATGACTATATCTTTTTTAACAAGAAAAAATACATCTAAAAATTTATTTCTGAAGCTGGCTTGATATTTTGTCAATAGTGTCATTCATAAGTTCTTTTTAAAAGCCAATTTTGCTATCTATGGTCGACTAATGAAAATACCAACATTTTAAATTACCATTCAATGCGGTAAATTTCAAACTAAACCTTACGTTTTATTTGCTTCATAAAATGAGAACTTAAACCATTTCAAAGTGCCTGATCTATTAAAAAAAAGATACTGATAAAATCATATCTAATAGGTAAACAGGGTTGTCACAAAGCCAGAGTCCAGTTACCAGTTTCATGAAAATGAGATATCAATAAAGTTTAAAAATCTTGACAACTTATTAAAACAATATTACATACAAGTTATTAAAACTGAACTTCATGGCGACATTGCACTTTTTTCAATCAACATTCGATAAAAAGCTTATCGGCGGTTGATCATAAATGTAACCATGGTGGGATCAAGGAATTATCTCCCGCTCAGCACCTTATTTCCAAATATAACTAAAAGTATACAAACTTTTTTAATCGCTAGTATCAAGCTTGACATGGCAGCACAACTTTTGATCCCAAAGATTCCAATCCATCCGTAGGAAAATCTCGACTACTGTGCTAACTTTATGAGATATTAGCATTCATGTCTGCAAAACTAAGGCGTTTCCAAGAAAAGTGCACGCTATAAGTGTTAACTTCAACACTTACCTAATATAAATCTTCTTTTTTTTTTTTGCCAAGACCGAGACGGCTGTTAATACCTGCTGTACCCATAGTCTATGTCACTCTAACACACTTAATGGGAGTACCATGGAATTTGTGGAAAAAAAAACAATCAGCCTAATAATCATCGTATCTCCTTTCGTAACTAGGTAGGGTTAAATACCATTTTTTGTCTATATTATAACCATTTTAAAGGTTTTAAACATGGTGTAATACATTTTATTAAAGATAATAAATAATTATAATTATGTAAATATCCTTAAACTCGTAAAGAAATTACGTTCGTAACATGGAAGTTAAATCGTTATTTTGTAGATAAATAGATAACTTCTTCAAAGAAGACGCAAAGATATATTTTATTTTAAATACAGCCATGAAATTTTCCAAATTAATGCCTAATGGTATTATACTGATAATGTTGCTATTTGTAAAGCGTTTGATTGACTTTTTAATGCCTGCATTCAAAAACCTTAACCACATGAAATATTTTTTTGCATACCTAATTAGGCAAAACAATATTGAAAAATACCATAGCATAAAAGATCTCAAAGACAATTATATTATGTTTTATTTATAAAGAATATACTAGAATATGGTTTAGAAATGTCAATCAAGTATTAAATATAGTGGAGAGAATGCTAATTTGTTAGTAGTCTTGTAAAATATTGGTTACGTCTGACGTTTATAAAAACGAACGGAAGACATTGGTTGATGGGAATATAATACTCATTAATGCCACCGCTGCCGGGTGAAAAAAAAAAGAAAAGATAAATCCACATATTTATTAGTAACAATCTCAATATATAGTAAACTGCTTTATTTAATTATACATAATCCAAATACAATTGTACATGCTCTAGTTATTTGCTGTATACAAAAATATGAATTAGAGTTGAATAATTATACCTACCTATAGAAAGAATATCAAAGATTCGAGCCATAATTAATTATTGCAATTGTAATGAAGCCTAATTAAATGTCTTATGATAAAATTAATTTATAGTTTATTTTAGATCATAGTTTATTTTATTGTATAAATATGTATTCACACTGTCTGGTGTTGTGCATAGAAATTAGAAAGAGTGGAACTATGAAGTGATGCACGAAATAAATGTATTTCAAATCTTTATTGTGTTTTACTTTTGTTATTTTTTAAAAAAACCACCAGGATCGCAAAATACGATTCGTTTGATGGTCACCATATACTATACCATACTTCCAAATCATCGTGTGCCTACGAATAAACAAGTTCAATTATACTTTTAAATGGATCTTTATAGCTAAGGAGCTCTAGGCTGCAGGCTAAAAACCACAAATATTAAAAAAATATAACAAAATGCGGAGAACATATAACTCCAGCTATCAATATTGGCTTAGCTCATCAATGCCATAATTAATTTACCGCACTGTCCAAGTCGTTAAAATTAAATGAAATTAGGAATAAACCCCTATCAGGATGTCCGGTACAAAAAAGACCACCGCCGGTATAGATAGTGCCATCCACGAAGACACGCCCCGCTATTCTGCCTTGTAGTTTCTTTCCTTCTCACACACTAATGCCTATGAGTGCACACGCACCATACAAATAGTAGACTCGGGTCATACTCAAATAGAAATTGTTGAGGCGCGTCTTCGTGAATGACACTAACTGTAATACATCTTGGGTGAAAAGCATGTATGTCTGTTTGTTGTGAATCTAGAGCTAACATTACGTTAACCACAAAGATGCATATACATGTGTATATATAGTGAGTATATAATAATATTTAATGAAATCAATTAACCTGCGTGAAATAAAACAAAACAAAAGCCATAAAATATTTGTTTCCAATCAAATGTTGATGTGCCACATTATATTTTGTAATCTTTTGCATTGATGTTACTTTTTCTTGACGTATAATAGAGTTATGTGATCTGTGGTTGATACAAAAAAAGTTTAATTATAATGTGACGTTACGTTACGTTGCGTTGACACAACAAGTGAAATTCATTTTGAATATATTTTTATATCGGTGGCCCAATTATTAGTTAAAATTGATTTTCCGATTTGATAATTATTTTTTAAAAGTAATTTGTCAACAATATATTTACAATGAGCTTAGTAGCTAACACCGGGTGGGTTATTCGTGTCTTTTACACGTTTTAATGTTTGTGGACTACTTTTTGTAAATTAAGGATGTATTTTTTTAATAAAGGAAATTGGCTGGTCGTACGCTCTTCATAACAGGAGCGTCCCGTGGTATCGGGAAAGCAATAGCGTTGAAAGCCGCTAAAGATGGTGCAAACGTTGTGGTTGCCGCTAAAACAGCCGAGCCTCACCCGAAGTTACCTGGCACTATTTACACTGCCGCGGAGGAAAGTAAGTCATTTCTGGAATGGTTTTAAGGCTTTTAAAAACTTTTATTATTAACCAGCATAATATTAACAACTTATGAAAAAAAAGTTTAGCTTTCAAACAGGTGTTGAAAGGCTTGGACTTTGGACTGTGGAAGCAAAGTACTTTGAACTCTTTGAACTTTCATGCATTTTGATATAAAAAAACATTGATCATTGCTTCTGCCTATGTACTTATTAATCAACCTGTACATTATCAACCATATACATTGCATTTCTTTTGAATATGGAAGTACTAATTCAAAAGTCAAATAGGCATGCAGCATTAATTTACTGCTAATAATATGTTTTCATAAATATTTGAGATTACACCTACACATATTATCTTTATCAGTAACCTAGGATATGCAGGATAAGCTGTGGTGGCCAAGTAGTTCGAGTAGTTGACTGCAACATAAAGGTTGCAAGTTTGATACCCACTGTACCAATGTGTTTTTTATTAACTTAAGTACAGTTATTAGTACATCATGAGCTTTACAAACATTAAACAAGAACTGTGTGTATCCCCAGAACTGTATGTGTCTACAGAACTGTGTGTGTCTACAGAACTGTGTGTGTCTACAGAACTGTGTGTGTCTACAGAACTGTGTGTATCTACAGAACTGTGTGTGTCTATAGAACTGTGTGTGTTTACAGTACTGTGTGTGTCTACAGAAAATGCAAATTGCTTGTACAAGAGTCAGTCTATGTTTTTATATTGTCTGAGTGAATGTAATGGTAAGAATACAACTGATGCTGAAATACAAATTTCATTAACATACATGCTTGCCAGTTTTCAGTTCTCTTGTATACCCATCCTTGGTATGAATATGTTTAGTACAATGAATGAAATAGTGTATTTAACATAATAATATCCTTGTAACAAGCTCCCTATTTCCAAATATTGTATGCATTCAACTAATAGCAGGTATAGTATGATCATGAAATATAGCATTTTATAATTTTTTTTTAATATTGATTGATTTCAGTTGAAGCCATGGGTGGTAAAGCTCTGCCTTGCATCGTAGATGTTAGGGATGAGAAGCAAGTACAGAAGGCTATTGATGAAGCTGTCAAAAAGGTATTTGTGCTTGAATAGGTATAAAGTAATTTTTTTTATCAAAGCAGCCTGCTTATCCAGATGGTTGTTTTTCTGAACTGCTATATCATGAAAAGATCATGATTTCCGTGACATCTGTCACATTGGCACCTAAATATATATCTGACAAAGAGTTTTTTCACCTCTGGCCATTAATTATGTTACTCTGATACATGCTGTGATAATTTTCTCTGATCTCAAACTCAAAGTGAACAAAAAGCATCCTGTAATACAAAATGCTTAAGTGTAAATCATTTGCAGTTCAATGGAATAGATATATTGGTGAACAATGCATCTGCTATCTCCCTCACTGGCACAGCAGAGACAGACATGAAGAGATACGACCTCATGCACAATATCAATACTAGGGGCACTTACTTGGCGTGAGTTATTTTTATTTTAAGCTTGTGACATTTGTATTGCCTGTCTTTATTTACATAATATTTTGACAAATGTCTTTTGAGAGGTTCTTTAGTAAAGGTTCTAATGGCAATTGTATCGCTTATCAAAGCTTTGACATCTGACCCAAAAATTTTAATGTCTATATTGGCTTACTTAGTACTTTCATTGAAGTTGCAAACAGACTTAGTTGGTTTGCAACGCAGTACAGTACCAGCCGAGTTTTGCAGATGCTTGTCTTTTTAAACCATGGTGGAAATTTATATGAAAAATTTACTGTTTTTAAATTTTAAATTTTAAATTTTTACTGTTTTTGTTTTTCAATGTCCTTACAATTAAAAAGTCGAGCCCAGCAGTGCTTAGCAATATCAAGAAACCTTTTCTGCGGTAGTCTCTCCTGTTTCTACTCTACAAACAAGGTTGATCTTTGTAAAACAAGAAGGCTATATCCCTCCTACAAAGTTTTTCATTTTAGGAGCCTATGAAATACACATTAAAGACCAATATTGTTTTAGGTCTAAATTATGTCTACCAGTGCTCAAGAGCAGTAACCACGCTCACATACTGAACCTGTCTCCACCTCTCAACATGAATCCCTACTGGTATGTATTTAAATTAAATTCTAATTTATGTTATATTAAGGTTGATAATTTATGAAGAAGGTAGCGAGTTGCATTTGTCTATAGGCATAGGTGACCCACTTTTCGCCAAAGGTATATTTTATGTGTCAATGTGACAGATGGTGAGTTCATTGCCATTTCCTACTCATGTATTTGAATTTCTTCTCAAACGTATGCAGGTTTCTGTTTTATGTCGGTGTTTTTCTTCACAGTACTTACAAACGCATTGGTACAGTCTGGATTCGAAATTGTTATGTTTGTGTTTCAGGCAAGTACTTGAACTACTCGGCCACCACTTATTAATTAATTACTATTTATGTGTTTTAATAGGTTTTCCATCCACGTAGCTTACACTATGGCAAAGTACGGCATGTCCATGTGTGTGCTCGGCATGAGTGAGGAGTTCAAACCCTACAGCATTGGAGTCAATGCCCTGTGGCCTAGGACTGGTGAGATATTATTCATACATTTTCTAATTATTTCCGTTTATGTGCTAATAATATTAAAAAAAGGTTAGTATTCTGTATGTCCTGCAGTTGTACAGCGCTCCAAGCGGAAGTGAATGGAACTAAATTATTCGTACTTTTCGATGATAAAATTTGGGTCGTTGGGCCATAATAAGCCTTTGCCCAGCTGTGGGCTATAAATAATTAAAAGTAAATAAAATTAAGGATTTACACTCTCCTCAACTGATGCCAAATTGATTCTAGGGAAACTGATACTGAGTAACATACAGACATACATCCACATCATCATGCTGAGTCCGTTGAGTGACTCGTTTCGTCTCATCTACTTTCATCAGTTTCAATCACACATACTCGCCGGTTTCGAGTTCTATTGAAGTTTCCACCATGGCACCTCTTCATCCACCAGTTTCGGATTGTATATATATCTGTTCAATCTTTCTCCACTCGTCCTGTCTATGTGTTACTTACTAAGATGCAAACATGAGCTGAACTGCGTGATGCACATTCAAGAGTAATCTATGTTTTTTCACAGCAATCGCGACGGCGGCTATTGAAATGTTAACGGGAGACACTTCTACTAGTCGCAAGCCGGAAATTGTCTCCGACGCTGCATATCTTATGCTTTGCAAGTGAGTAGGTATTTTAGCTGTTCACCTGGTTTCATAAGCGTAAATTCATATTGGAAAATGTATTATACATATAGGATATGCAGGAATCGTGTACGGGCGTTATAGGGATGCGCGCAAGATATTTATTATAATATCAAGTTTGTATGTATGTTAGGTTGAGGTATATATTTATGGGCCCTATATTAGTATGTGCACTTTTATTGTGTTGCCTGAAATAAACGGATTAATAATAATAATAATAAAATAATAAATAACCTTGGACCCTGATCCCGATACCGGTGGGCCCCTATATTTTATATTTTTAAATATGTTTAAAAATCTAATCTATAAGATGTATTTGAAATAAAGAATAATAATAATAATATGATATGAAAAAAGTAAAAGAAAGCTTAAAATACTTCTTATTTATAAACATTAAATATCTACCAGGAAAAGTCAGGTCAAAATCGGTCAAGCCGTGTCAGAAATTAGCAGGAACAAAAAGGCAGACAAATAACATTCCTATCAATTGTATTTTGCTGTCAGTACCTTCATATTACTTATGGTCATACAGTCATATAAGTCACTTCTTTTTTATTTATTAGTATGAATTAGAATTTACGGTTCGTGACGCCATTAATGGAATATTGGCGTATTTCTCAGAATTTTACTACTAAGAACTAAAAAATTAAATCTTAATTTTTTTATATAAGTCAAATTTTAAGTGTATAATGTGAGAAATAACAAACTTTTTCTACATTATTTACAGAGACCCCAAGAGCTATACTGGCAACTTCGCTATCGACGAGGATGTGATCAAGGCGGCTGGCATTTCAGATCTCACTCCATACGCATGTGATCCTAGTATGTATAATTATAAATAATGTATCTTTACATATGTATAAGGAAGTTATACATACAATAGTTTTGCGTTTAAAAAAAAAACGTCAATGATTCAGAATATTTATATTGCAAACAGGTGTCTCAGAAAAAAGACCAGTCATCTTCTAACAGTTATAGGGTATATCCGCATGACAATGCCTAAAACAAATAGCTCCAAAGGTGACAAAATGACAATGTTATTGATGGGAGTAAGTAGTAAGTAAGATCATTGATACCTAATCCTTGTCTAATTTCTAATGACTGAACCGAATTTGGTGATACTCACACGTGTAATTGTGATCTCTCGGGAGATTAATAAGACATATTTGTAAGATAAAGAAACCTGACGTATTTTTACAAACGAGGGTAACCATGAATTCCATCAGAGAACGTGGACAAACTCCTTCTGGATGGATTCCTGGACGATCCTGCGTCTTTAGCGCAACACAAGCAAACTGTATCCAGTGCGTCCGTCAGACGATACCATACGTCGGCTGTTAACTACAAGGAGGAGGTTTGTTTGGACTTTATGTCCATGTAAATAAGGTTTACATTTGTATAAAATTAGAAGCTTACGGCTACATAAAAATACATTGATACTGAAATCTAACTAGATACCTAAGAGTAGCTCTTTTGATACGGCAACTTGGTATCGTAGTGTGTTTATTAATTTATTACACATATATATCCAATTTTATTGCGTAGACTTGTCGTTTGAGTGAAAAAATATTATTACTTAGAGTAAAAGTTGTAGTAAATATGTGAGTTAGTCACATTGATAGAAAATATGTAATCCAACTAGTATCTAGTTGGGTTACCTACAGCTAGGGTCCGTACGAGTATCTATGTATGTAAATATATTTATTAGATTTTATTATTTGCATGTTGTGTTGCAGCTTTGGCAAGCAAAAAAGAACGCTATTGAAAAAATAATACAGTTCTAAATACTATATAGTTAATATAATAGTTATTAAAACAAAAAAAAACAGTGACATGTCAGTTTGACATTACGAAAATATAAAAGAGAATGAGTGGTCATAGGTACTTATAAAGGGAATACGCCTTAAAAATTGAACTTTAAACGTATCGCAATAAGGTGTACATTACAAAATCGTAATGGCTAAGCCACTCCCGATCTAAATGGCCTTGCCTTTGCGTAAATTCAAATTGGAATGTCGTGTTTGTTCCAGGTAACGTAGCTAATCTGTTACCCGACTTCTTTTTGGACTCGCCCACCGGCCTTAGCGCGTCAGCTAAAAAGGTGCGCATTGGACATTTTAAAATTATTTGAAATATATTTTTATCAAACCAACCGTGCCCTGCGGATTCACCCGCGTAGTATTAAATTTCGTTGGCAGATTTTTTTCTGGAATTCTATGGGTATTATCGAAACGAAGTCGGATTTATTTAAATTGTTATATGCAAAGATCACGTTACAAGATGAGTTTTTGTAACCTAAAATTATGGTGCCTTAAGCGAAAGCTTAAAGGTGAAGGAAAACTGAGTGTTTGAGAAATAAATACGAAGATTGTGACTGAGATGTAAGTACATAAGTAGGACCCAAAGTGACGTAGTCTGGCGTGGTGTGTGTGTAAGTGGCGAGCCTGTCACGTAGTCTCTGCACAGGCACGCCTTATACGTCTGTCTGTTCTTAGACCTGCGTGGGTTTCCTTCAATTTTTTTCTAACAACTACTATTTGTAGGTATTTTCATACAGTATAAAAATACTACCCAGATTAGTAGTAAAGATACAGTAAAGAAACACGCACTCAGAATTGAGCGAGCTGTTAGGCGGTCGTTTTGTCATTGACATTTAAACAATCTCGACAACTTTCCGGAAAAAGATATGCTATGACGTCATCAATTTAATGCTTTTACAATAAGTTTTTTTCTTTTATAATTGCTTATGACCATTCATCATAGGGCGGTAGTGGTTTTTGACATTTGTTTTATACTTCTGGGATCCGTGACTTGTGATGGCTAAATGTTGTTATTGTACATCTTCTGTGTGATATATTATGCATGCTTTGCGTCTTACCTTACCATGCCACCATATGCCAACGGCTTGATACCGAGTTTTGTAAAAAACTATACACAATCATATGAGTACAATTACTACTATTTTTTTTTAATTTCTTTTGTACGACACGGTATAAAGTCCTTAGTGTATCTAGCACAGCATGGTAACACTGTTGCACAATTTGAAGACTGTTGTCATGCTGTGTATGTATGCAAGATACAATTATGTACCTTATACAAAAGATCAAATCAACCATATTATGCTGAAGTCGATATAAAGAGGTGTTATATCTCTTTAAAAATCCTCAAAGACGCCTTAAAATACCTTCTTTCGATTGTTTTCATTTAACATTTTCCCATACATGAAGACGTGGTTGATTCAACTTGAACAAAGGGGATTACGTAACATGGAATTCACCTTTTAAAGTGTGTACATAACATAGGTATGATTCTCCCAGGGGGCCGAGCAGGCCGGACAGATCCCCCAGCTGTTCGCGTCGATAAGCAAAACACTCTCAGCTGATCTCGTGAAGAAAACTCAAGCTGTGTACCAGTTCAATGTTAAAGGTAACACAATATTGTTACAATAGTTCTAAAAGTCTAGAGAGAACTGGCGCCTTACTCCCTTTTCCGATCCCATGAGGGATTCGGCGTGGTAATGTGTATGTATTGTACAAAGAGAACGTTGGTGCGTGTGTGAAGGTGCCAATATGGATATTACTTTATCAACTACACACAAACTTGTGTTGTTACTCTCATACAGCAGTAACACTAGTTATATTTGAACTATAGAATGTCTCTGTATGCATCCTTTAACGTTAATAATTTAAATAACATACAATAATAACAACAATAAACATCGAGAGGAAACCTGCATACGTCTGAGAAGAAATTCAAAGGCGTATGTATAGTCGTGCTTGAGTAACGGCGATGGACTCGCCATCTGTCACGTTGGCACCTAATATACCTCTGGCGGAAAGTGGGTGTGTGGGTATTACCTATACACCTCTGCCTACCCCTTCGGGGGCCCTTGTGGGAAGGCGTGAGGATATATATTAATTTAAATAAAAAAAACGTTATTACCTAATACCAACCTATTAGGTTGAATAACGTTTACGGAACACTAATCGAACTTAACTATGCTTCTCATCAGAAAAACCTAAACAGCCTGCAAGTTTGTTTTGTAAAGATTATCAGCAAAATGTGTATATTTAGGAGTATATGTCAAATGTCGTTAAATATATAATGATACCTCATATTATTAATTAACGTGCAAGGTGTGTAGATTTTTCTTATAAGAAGTGTATTTAGCTAGTGCTATGATAAATAATTGTACTCAAGAATACTATTATAATGTAACTGCGTTGTCCATACATTGGTTATCGTACGTTGTGTGGTGTTCAGGCAAGGAGGAGGGCGTGTGGCACCTGGACTTGAAGAATGGCGACGGTGCGTGCGGCCAAGGGGAGCCTAAGGCGTCGCCTGACGCCACACTCACTATGGATAGCAATAACTTCGCAGACATGTTCGCCGGTGAGCACACACCCTGGTTGTAGGACTGTCGATTCTAAAGAGGTGGCCAGGACCTACGGCCGCCTGATGTTAAGCCGTTACCGTAGCCTATGTTGCTGACCATGCGAATATCTCCTCACATCCTTCTTGAAGTACCGCTACTGCATTCGTAATCGTGGTAAAAAAATAAGTTCACAAGAAGTGGCTATTGTTAAATATGTGTCATCTTCACGCTTTCCACAAGGGTCCCCGAAGGGGTAAGCACTTTTCGCCTTTGATATTGTTGAGGTACTAATGTAACGCATCACCGTTTCTCAAGCATGTCTACATATCTTCGTCGTCTATATATTTCCTCTCGAAGTTTCCTTCACCGTAAAGCTCGTGGTGTAACAAATCACTGTACTTAAGTAAAATAACTTTACACTGACATTTGGATTTGGAATACCTATGTTTGAAAATATTTAAGAAAATGTATACATTAATATAAGTTATATAAATTTATTATTGTACTTAATATTTGTCCTCAGGTAAACTTAAGCCCACTACGGCTTTCATGATGGGGAAGCTCAAGATCAGTGGGGACTTACAGAAGGCAATGAAGTTGGAGAAAATGATGAAATCACTCAAAAATAAAGCCTAGCTTTATTTATGTCTAGTATTTTAAGTGCAATAGCGGACAGAAAATATTTTTGATATAATATATTATTACATATTCACAGGACCATAGAGATCAATTTGTTTTGTTTGGGATTAGCAACTTTATTTATAATAATTATTATATATCCTCAAGCCTGCCCATAAGGGTAGGAAGAGGTGTATAGGTAGTACCCATCCACCCACTCTCCACCAGAGAAAGCGTATATGATCCTAAATCCATAGTTATAAAATGTCAATCAGTATTTTTAAATATATATTAAAAACATGCTGACTGCTTACGGGACAGAGACAAAAGCTAATAGAAGTTATCTTATTAAAATATATATGATTCAAACTCGAAATATTCGAATATATTATATCCCGAGTATATTATGTAACATTGTGTACCATCTTATATTGTTGTTTCCTGAATATCAGTGTATCTCTTTCCCTAATTCCTGTCATTGTCATTGTGGCGCCCTAAATAAAATATGAATATATTTTACACTGCAATAAAGAGAAAGAAGTATTTTATTATATGACAGTATTTCTGCATGCAAGATATGTTGTTATTACAATTTTATTGCATCAATATTGTTTGTAAATAAAGTGCATTTTTATAAAAAGAATCTGGTCTCAAGAGTTCTGTTCTTAGTGTGACAAGTATAGTAAACCAACCTTAATAATGTCACCATCACTATACAAAACATACAACTACCAACATAAATCCCTTTCAACATCCATTGTGATATTGCGAAAGTAGCTCTGTGTATCTGTCTGCTACATTCTCAAGCAAAAACTGCTGTACCTATTTTGGTGTTTTTGATACAAAGCTAGAACTCAACCTTAGATAGTAACGAGCTACTAATTGTTGCGATAATGACGTTAATGTGAATTAGGGGTGACCCACAGGCATACTTACCAATATATTATATGTTACTATTTTCCGTGAAAGCCGTGGTGGCCGAGTGGTTCGAGCAGTTGCCTGCGACGCAAAGGTCGTTCGAATCCCGCCTGTACCAATGAGTTTTTCTGAATTTAAGTACAGTGATTAGTCACACCACGAGCTTTACGGTGAAGGAAAACATTGAGAGGAAACCTGCATACGTCTGAGAAGAAATTCAAAGGCGTATGTATAATCGTGCTCGAGTAACGGCGATGGACTCGCCATCTGTCACGTTGGCACCTAATATACCTCTGGCGGAAAGTGGGTATGTGGGTATTACCTATACACCTCTGCCTACCCCTTCGGGGACCCTTGTGGGAAGGCGTGAGGATATATTATATTATATTATTATTTTCCCTGAGTGCCTGCTTGAGTATAATCAAGAGCACTACTATTATTTTCGCTTCTTAATCGAGATTATTGCGTCAGTTGTTTGCGCGGCGCATCAGTATCGTCATTACATCATCTGTATCAACCGTTTTATTTAACTCAAGATATAGGTAAGTTCAAAATTATATCCACCTACCGAATTCTTTACAATTTAAGAGCTGAATTATAAAATTTACTTAATGTGTGTGTATATAGCCGGACAGTCAATCACAATATTATATCGTTTTAATATCAATCAACAAGCGCCCTAATTTCGTAAGATTCAATTTCAAACAACAATAACGACAACTCGCAGATAACCTTGTTATCGGATTGAAAACTCCCGCGTATTGGCCGACCTTCAAATTGTTTTGTTAGGTTATGTTCATTAAACTGTCAGCTGTTTGTGTTAAAAGACGTACTTTTTGCCGTCGGCTTTTATCCAACCTTTCTTAAAGGAGATATTCAACCGTTAACATAATGTTTTGTATCGATGCACCAGTGGAATTGCAAAATACGGAATATTGCAACTACCGATCGCCGCTAAGTACACGATATGCGTCAAAGGAAATGCAATATAATTTTAGTGATCAAAAGAAGTTTTCCACATGGCGCAAGTTATGGATCTACTTGGCTCAAGCTGAAAAGGTAAGTGACTAGTTACACGCTAATTAAAATCGATATACAGTTTTTATTTTCAGGTTATTTTCCCAATCAAGGTATTATTAATGGTTGTTTTGTTGTCAAAGGTGTCAAATGAAAGTTAATGTCAGTTCCTTCGTCATCCATGGACAATAGGTTCTTTTAAACTTTGACATGTTAACGCAAACCAGGCTTTCAGTGATAATTGGAGCATTTTTATACTTTTAATAGTGGGTATTTATCGAATATTATTTTAGGCAGTCAGCATGAATCCAAAAAACTGGTTGTTTTAGATTTTACACCATTCGATCCACGTTCTTTTGCCGTGGATGTGATTGATGATAATAACATTAAAACTTTTACAATATTTATTAGTTAAGTAGGTACGCAGACATCATCCAGATCCAGAATACTTTATAACAACTGTTTTTGCCTATGTTATAATCTATGACTTGGATACAAGACTTAATCCACTTTTTTTATAAAAATATTTTTATTCATTTTCTACTTTCTAGACTTCTAATATTTTCTAAATCCGTATTGCATTGCTCCCGATAATTAGAAGCAATACCAGAATTGCGCATATTTTTCGGCCAAAGTAACCTTGACAGATAAAATTTCATATAAAAAATATACCTATGTAAGAATGTTGGTACTGATTTTCAATTATTTTACTGAATGTTACCTACTTACCAAACAAGTAACATGAGTCTGTTCTTGCAACTGCTCGTCTATTATCATTTCACCCAACCGTTAGATAATGACACCTAAGCCTTCCCCATGTATCATTATGTATATTGGTGAAAACAGCATGAAAATCTATTGTTTAGTTTTTCAGTTTAGAATTTAGAGTTTTTAGAGCTCATTGCGAACAAAATAGCAGCTTCCATCTGCTTATTGGTGGAATTAATAAAAGAATTAAGGCAACAATGGCCAAAAAAATAATGAATTATTAAATCCAACGATATACATATATAGCTTATTTGGACACTCCATAACCATCCATAACTCTTTCCTTTCTCTGACGCTATAATATACTATGTCTATGTATGTATAAAAACTTTGTTATGTACGTAGTAGTTAAAGAGGTTTAAAATTAATAAGTACTTTTTATTTATTATTTATTTATTTTAAGTAATCGTTACAATGATTTCTTAAATGCTAGACTTAATGCAAAATGTTAGAGGCTGTCGACGCGGTACCTTTGATTTCATTATTAAAAAAACGTGAATAAATAAGGTAACATTAGCGCCGGGTTATGTTAACATATAGGCTATATAATCTGTGCCATCCTATACATTAATATATTTAATTAATTCTAAAATAATACCTTTTAAATTAAATTTCTCAACACATCTAATCGTCATTAATATTTAAAATTATCTATAAAAATGATGATGGAAAATATTAGTTTTTTTTTAATGATAATTGTGTGTGATATTACATGAATATAAAGGAAAGTATTAAATAAATCTAATCAGATCATCTCAGAGTAGTTAAATGAAGAAGAAAATAACAAACTAAAGTGCAAAGTACTTAACTACAGCTGGACGGATACTGATTACTGCTTTGGTTCTCCCATTCAATATATTTTCTTATATATAACATAATCAAACAATTAAAGTTAAATCAAATAAACATAGCTCGAAATTATATAAATTCAATTAAATCAAATAAACATAGCTCAAAATTAAATAAATATAAATTAAAAATATGTTACTCATATTTTAAATAATGTGTGGTATGCATGCAAACAACGGTGGTCTACTTCGATACACCATTTTTTATAAGCACCGCCTACTGTCTATAAACTTACTTGAATACAGTGTTATAATAATATCTAATACTTAGCTAAACAAGTCAATAGTATAATAATATTTCCTTACAAGCGAAGTAACCTTTGGTTTTAGCGGTAAGAACCAATTAACGACTACAAAATTGCATAGATTGTTTTTCTTCTCAAAAAATTGTTGCCCGAAAAATATGATTAGTACGGATGATGAAATATTCCAAATTTTTTCAACAAAAACATTATATATTTTGAAGAAAAACACAGCTTTTTATTTAGATTATTTGCATTATTCACCGACTGCAATAACATTTTTCTAATTCTGAAAGTTAAAATACAATAATCTTAACTAAACCTACATCGTTAAATTATACCTAGCGTGTACCAGCAACCGAAAAGTAACTGAATATTATTTATATCAGGATTATTATTATATTAAGATTACAACCAATTAACACTTAACATTTTTACCTTTTTTACAAACTTGCACTTTCGGCCAGATTTGGGTGTACGAAAATAAAAGCTTAAAATTAGTTCGCTTAATCTACAGTTTGATAATAAAAAAAATAGATACATAAAAAAAGCTACCGTCAGGACAGTGATTGGCCAAATAGGCCTACCGCTTGGCAATTTGAATTTTGATTTCGCATGTAATAGAAATGTGTAAGCAAAAGTAACTACTTTTGGGCTTAACTTTGCTTCTTATCATGGATCGGTTCAGATAAACTTTATAAAATAATTATTAAAATTATACTTATAAGCATAATCGTGCAAATTTCTGTCATAGCTTCTTAAGCCCATTATTTTTTTTAGAATGTATGCGATACAAATGAAATCAGAGATATGACTTGAATGTAATCAAAAATAGTTGCCACAAAAGTAACTGAGAGTTCATGCTAAACATTCGGATTCTATGAAAAATTGTTGCAAGTACCAAAGCAATGACAAGTCCAAACACTTGTCAGATAAAGTTTTAAAAAGCTACCAAAAGAACAGTATATATGTAATTTTCAATATTTTTTGTATTATACAAATTGTTGCCAGATTTTATATAGAAAATGGATAGATTATAAATTTGTTTAACCATAACAGATGCCACGAAAATTTTCAATGACGAAGATTTTTTTTTGTGAATAAATGAAAACAAAACAATTGCAGAATAGGTATAGCATAATTAATTAATTGCCAAATAAATTAATAATTGTTACCATTCAAATTACCTGATAAATGATAAAGAAATTAGTTGCCAAATATACGGAAATATAAGATAGTTGCCAAATTAAATGATATAGTAAATAGTTGAAAATGAAATTGATACAGTAAATAGTTGCCAACTACATTGATGCAGTAAATAGTTGCCAGTTAGATTGGTACAGTAAATACTTGCCAACTAAAATGATACAGCAATAGTTGCCGATTAAATTTGATACAATAAATAGTTGCCAATTAAATTAATACAGTAATACTGGCTAATTAAATTTGATACAGTAAATAGCTGCCAATTAAATTGATACAGTAATAGTTGGCAATTAAATTTGATACAGTAAATAGTTGCCAATTAAATTGATGCAGTAAATAGTTGCCAATTAAATTTATACAGTAATGGTTGCCAATTAAATTTCATACAGTAAATTGTTGCCAATTAAATTGATACAGTAATAGTTGCCAATTAAATTTGTGAAGTAAATAGTTGCCAATTAAATTGATACAGTAAATAGTTACCAATAAAATTTATACAGTAATAGTTGCCAATTAAATTTGATTCAGTAAATAGTTGCCTATTAAATGGATACAGTAATAGTTTCCAATTAAATTTGATACAGTAAATAGTTGCCAATTAAATTGGTACAGTAATAGTTGCCAAATAAATTGAAACAGTAAATAGTTGCCAATTAGATCGATACAGTAAATAGTTGCCAATTAAATTGATGCAGTAATAGTTGCCAATTAAATTGAAACAGTAAATAGTTTCCAATTAAATTTGATACAGTAAATAGTTGCCAATTAAATTGGTACAGTAATAGTTGCCAAATAAATTGAAACAGTAATCAGTTGCCAATTAGATCGATACAGTAAATAGTTGCCAATTAAATTGATGCAGTGATAGTTGCCAATTAAATTGAAAGTATGTAGTTGCCAGTTAAATTTATACAGTAATAGTTGCCAAATTAACGATAAAGAAAACAGTTGCCAAACAAAGACCATAGCCGTTTAATTTTAGCTACACTATGGGGGCAGTGTTAGTTAAAAAATAGCTACCACAAAAATGTACTAATTGAATATTTCTTTAAAAGCTCAATCTACCGATACCGTTAATGTATATAGTTATTTTCTAATATTTTTTTACCACGTTTTATATAACATATATGTCTATAGCTGCTTTTAGCTGCCATAGATAAAGTATCTAAAGCTACATTACACCGGGACACGCTTACATGAAAGCTACTCAACAGGACAACACGTACACCCTTATTACTATAATATAAATTAATTACTAAAATTACAATAACTATATTCTTAATTCTAACAAATACAAAAAAATGAATTTAGCGCTTAATATAAAGTAAAGATCATTGGATACGCAAGTTGCTAAGGTTTAATGTTTTAATATTTTTTATCGGCATGGTTTTCATGAATTGCAATAATATTATGGAAAGTAGGTCGATTTTTTTTTGCATGTGATTTTTACTCAAATGTGATATCCTATAAAGCGTGAAGTTGTTAACTATAGTTCAATCTATTTTGTTACATTTTTATTTCTAGTTGTAGTCCGTTTTTGTTAAATATTAAAACATTACCTTTTCATTGGAGGGGTAGTTTTTTACTCTTAATAATCAGCTTCTTTCCTGAATGTGAAGAAGGCGTGTACAAGGAATACGGCAGCGTTGATGATGGAGAAAACGCCTGAGGATATTAGTAGGTCGTACGCCTGCTTGTTGGGGCGCACGTTCACATAGTAAGACCTGTGCCAGTCTGCAACAATTGAAACAACAAATCAATAAGGCAATATACTATAACCAAAAATAAACTTTATTTCAAACGTCTCAACATGAAATTCCCAAATTGTAAGTCCGACCTATAATACGAATTGTTTTATCAGCTTAATGTTTTACTAAATAAATAACACGTACGACGACTAAAATAATGTATGACAGCCTTTAAAAAAAATTACACACAATAAAACCTCATTTTTCCAAGTTTTAGCAGTCAGTGGGTAGCACTAATAAAACTAGTTACCGTCATTTCGAACACTGTTTGAAAAGACCGGAAGCTACAGCCCAAGTCCCCATAGACTAAACGTCTCCATTTTGCTTCGTACGTGACCAAGGCCTAGCCTTAAACAGCCTAGTCGTCTCACGTACGCTATTTGCATATTAATTTGTTAACGGCATTGTTCAGAAGTCAGAAATTCTGATTAAAAAACTCTAGAGGAGTTAATATCCTTCAAATAAATCTTAATATTTCCTAAGCAATGGGTCCACTGTGGTAATATTTCTATTTGCATTAATTAAGCAATATTTAGCTTGAGCTTGCAAGTACTCAGGTAATTGTTAGTAGTTCGCGTATGGCTAACATGTGCTAAATAGAGTGATATCCATATTGCGTTTCAGTATTGTTCACGGCTCATTGCTTGGAGATGTGGACCGATGCAATACCTACTTGTTTGGCTTACAACCAACATGTTAATACTATTTGCCATATATATTATAATATATATTTCAAATAGGTTTCGCAATTCTAATAGCTGCAGTGGTGGTTCGATGGCTAGATTGGGCAAAATAATGCCAGGTTCAAACTCATGTTACCATTTATTTAATCTGTTATGTTGGAATCCAAAAATATTCAGTTAAAAGTGGTTGTATCTGACGCGACCTTTGCCTATTTCTGCAGCTAAACATACCATAGAAAATGACAGCAGCAGCCGCTGTGAACATGACGACGCCCAGTAGAGAAAAGCCAATTGAAGTCCTCCATCCGACTGCTTCGCCGAAAAGTCTCGCGATGATGAGAACGCCCGTGATTATGATGTAGCCTGTTAATAAAGAAAAAGTTAATTTCATCATCATCATTATCATATCATCACGCCGAGTCCCTAACGGGGTAGGCAGAGAGTATAGAGCGCCAGTTCTCTCTAGACTTACATACCTCTTTCACTTCGTCCAAAGAGTTAATTTAAACCTCTAAGGGATTTATAATAAACTAAAAGCTGTAAATCATTTAAATCTACAAAAACAACAATGTAAGCAAAAGAAAATAAATAGGAAGTCGTATCATGTCTAAGTGCTGGCGACAAATACATGTGTCCATAGACGTCAAACTATATCTTCGATGAGAATGCAAGTGGATTTAATATATTGCACCTGTACGTACATGGAGTTAAGGGGTTTGAAGTTAACTAGCGTGTTTGCCAAACATTATAGCCAACATTTGCAACTCAATTACAAATCAAATTTAATAATGTTTTCATAGCGTTCAGCGAAACGAACAATGTTGTGACGATGTCGAGGAAGTATCATAAATCGTGTCGCTTGACAGTTTGCGATTACGAGTGTTTACAGGTTTCACTTTCACACACTGAGTTCAATGAAACGAATTTTCCTATAATCGAAGAGAAATCGATTAAGTAAATCGGCGACAACATTTTTTTTGCGAATGATGTAACTTGTGTATCTACAACTGGCCAGTGTTCCGACTAAGGAAACTAATTCCAACTTAATTGAAGTCATAGGTATAATGAAGCTATGTTATCTGTGGCATATTTAATGTGGTTTTGCAGGTAAAATTACCAATTAACTCAAATATTAAGCAAATAATTGATTTTGCCACCAATTTTACGGAATTGATCACCTAGTAAAATGACTAACATCTTGCACAATTAAATGTTTCAGAAATAATAGACAGATAGTTTATCATTATAATGGCAAAAGTTCAAAGTTAATAAAATTATTAGTGTTGCCATACACTCGGCTAATGAATATTGAATATTTCAAGGACTCGTGTTTGCAAATATTAGTAGTTTTCAAACTAATCCTCCCGAAAATCAAAAAACTCCCAATCTGTCACGTTGGCATCTATAACATACCTCTGGCGGAAAGTGGGTGTGTGGGTATTACCTATACACCTCTGCCTACCCCTTCGGGGACCCTTGTGGGAAGGCGTGAGGATATATTATATTATTATTTATTATTAGAATGTGTTCTATTCCAGAACTAAACGCTTATTATACCAAGTTTCCAATTTTGTTTCGTTTTATTTGGTAATAGTGTAGTTTCCGTCGGAACCTTTAAAATGTGCCAGTATCGAATCTAAAACAATTGCCAGTAAATTGAAAGATTAAGCCTAACTCCACTGTGACAATCGGGTCAGGGCTTTGCTCCATTCTTGACCGTTTTTAAGATTTTACTAGTTTTGTATCGGTTCGGACGCGACCAATACCAGACAAGGTTATTTGGTCTAATATTCGACATGGTCTGTCTATTCCTACTTATATTATAATTATAAAAGTTGTCAATGGATGGTATTTGGCACAGATCATACAATTGCATACATTAAGTAGGTAGTTTTTGCGCGAAAAAGGAACAAAAATCGTCACAAAATATCGCATGCATTTATAATATTAATAATAAATATCCTCACGCCTTCCCACAAGGGTCCCCGAAGGGGTAGGCAGAGGTGTATAGGTAATACCCACACACCCACTTTCCGCCAGAGGTAGATTAGGTGCCAACGTGACAGATGGCGAGTCCATCGCCGTTACTTACTATTTATAATATTAGGTATATTGTAATTTTATTAACAATTTCTAATTAATTAGACAGGTTTATAATCGCAAGTTTTAAACTAAATATATAGGTATAGAAACATCGTAGCCCGAAATTTGGACATGTCATCACTAGATGTCGTTAAAAGCAAATAACGCCAGGCTTACTTACTGGAATAGGCCGAGTAGATGAGCGCGATGTGTCTGTGGTCGGAGTACACCACTTGGGGGTTCGTTAGGGCTCCTACGATTAGGCCGATGGCGATAATCCCAAGTATCTGGAAATAATACAGATAATAATTTATTAATATAAAAGATGTGTCCCTTGGTTTCGCCCTTGTTCAATTATGTGTTAACACAGCGAATAATCTATCACTATGATTAGTCACACCACGAGCTTTACGGTGAAGGAAAACATCGAGAGGAAACCTGCATACGTATGAGAAGAAATTCAAAGGCGTATGTATAGTCGTGCTTGAGTAACGGCGATGGACTCGCCATCTGTCACGTTGGCACCTACACCTCTGGCGGAAAGTGGGTGTGTGGTTATTACTATGCCAAACTACACCCAATTCGTTTATTTAGTTTGAGTACGAAAGAGGAACAAACATGTTCATAATTTGAGTAGGATAAGAGCTGTGGCGACAGACGGGCTTGAGTCGCCTGCAATAATAATAATAATAATAATAATAAATACCTGGGACAATTCCACACAAATTGACCTAGTCCCAAATTAAGCAAAGCTTGTGTTATGGTAACTAGACAGCGATATATTTACTTATATAGATAGATATATATACATAGATACATAGGACATCCAAGACTAAGGTACAAATACTCGTGTTCATCACACAAATATCTGCCCTCGGCGGGATATTCCGCTTATGTATGAAGAGACTGATGAATGTGGACAAAGCGAAAGAGGTATGTAAGTCTAGAGAGAACTGGCGCTCTATACTCTCTGCCTACCCCGTTAGGGACCTGGCGTGATGATATGTATGTATGTACTATTCCGCTCCACAATTTAAGATATGGGAAAACCTCATTACACGAACTGCATACGTTTTGGAACAAATTCAAAGACGTATGTTTATTGTCATTTACATATTAGTGATTTGTGAAGAAACCAATTTGTATCTAAGAAGAAATTAAGATAGTTAAACAAATGATAGACTCATAACTTTTGTGTTATTATCTACGGATTTCTATAAGATGCAGGTACTGTCGCAGTCGGGCAACTCCAAATTCGAACGGGACACCCGCTATGTCTCACCACTTCAAACTGTGTTTTAAACACGAGAATTTCGATAGAAAATTACATCTTTAAACATCGGTTTTCACTTAAATATGTATAACCACACGATTTCCATAACCGCTACAAACCGCTACTCGTTTGTGGCGTGGTATTTTGTGGAAATTACTCTTACTTTCCATTGTCATAGTCAACATTTCTATGAACAACCAATTTCTGAGTGATGTGGGAAGGCGTGAGGATATTATTATTATTACTATGTACTGAAGTAGCTTTTACCACTATATATATATATATGCCAGTCTTGTTGTATAAAAATAAAAAATAAACTTTATTAAAGAGACACTATCATGACATCTCGGTTTCTTTGCGTTTAATATTTTCTTATTTGTGGGTTAGTATAACCAGCCAGTATTCATGTTGCAATTACAACTGTCGACTGTTGGATTGGTTTGCTTTGAGGAGTTGAACCATCAAGTTCAATTTCCGACTCGCTTCCGATCCCATTATAATTATAAGAACCTACTTTCAAACTTCATACAGTTAAATATTCTGATTATGATCTTGTAAAAAATAGACAACCTAATTGTATGTAATTTTAAATGATGCCTTTAATAGTAAGTACCATTTTTTTTATTTTGGTCTTTGATAAGAGATTTATATCATATAATTAAATCGTGTCGTTAATTCTAATTTTGAAATAGTTTTTTAATATCTTTAGTCTACAGCCAATATTTACAACAAGTAGGTTCGAAAAAATCCTCTTTGTAGACCTCACTGTTACAGGACATTATTAAATTAAACAAACGCTGAGCTCCTGCTTAAAGCTTGACAAGCTAAAGAACTCCTAAGGCCTCTCGTGTCGCGATACTGATAAAAAATATACTGACTAATGTCAATACTCTTTTAGCTTACAAAAAGCTTAATTATACGGACATCATTTCTTTTTTTGTGAACTATTAAAGTCGAAAACAAGCATAACGCCAGCTTGATAGTCGCAAAAAGAACTCCATGCTGTATGTACCTACACTGTACTCTGTAGGGAAACATAAGAGCATCGTAATTATCCAGAGGTTGCCAAGATTCCAAATTCAAATTCCGTGTCAGAATGACGTGTGACAGCTAGTTAGTTAATTGCACCTATATAATGCACCACAGATAACGTAATAACCATCCATTAGGAATTAAAAAATATATAGCTCACCAGTTCAACGGCCCTCAGTCCAATGCACCAGTACTGCTTAAGCGCTGCTGCTGCACGGCTGTCTCTATCGCTGGAGCCGTTCTCTTCGCCCTTCTTGGCCTGCGCCTCCGCTTCCCGGTCGCCCGCCGACATGGCCCAGACCACTCGCGCTCCACCTCCGTACTCCGAAACCTACGAGAAATAAACACAGAAGATACTTAGTCATTTTATACATCTGTGTCCTCCTCTTGATGTCAATTGTCTATGGTGATCTCATCTCTGCCTTCATGGATATTATATATATTGTTACGATGGAAGGTTCTGGAGGTCTTGCCGTGTGAAAGTCATGCCAAACAACAACATTTAGCCGGAAATATAGACAAAAGGAGGCAATTAAGAAAGGACGTAAACAAGTTGTTTTCGTCGCCCGGCCATTGTTCTGCGGATGCATCCACACGGCAATTCTACGAACATCTTAATGGCAGTCTAGAGCCTTCCACCGATATCTAGTATATCGTGCCGGTGCCATATATAAGGCGGTATCCGATGGGCACGGGGAGTCGGAGCGAGTCAGTCAGTGAGAGAGTCTGAGTTAGAGTTAGTGAGTTTAGTTCAGTGCGAGTGATCACAAGTGTTTTATCGGTGACTATAGTGAGTGTTACAGTATTAGTGAAGTGTTTCAGTGCCTAGTGTTTACTGTGTTCTACTGTTACTGTGTTGTTGTGTACACAGAGTAGAAGTGTATCAGTGTCTAGTGTTTACTGTGTTCTACTGTTACTGTGTTGTAGTGTACACAGAGTAGAAGTGTATCAGTGTCTAGTGTTTACTGTGTTCTACTGTTACGGTGTTGTAGTGTACACAGAGTAGAAGTGTATCAGTGTCTAGTGTTTACTGTGTTCTACTGTTACTGTGTTGTAGTGTATACAGAGTAGAAGTGTTTCAGTACCTAGGGCTTACTGTGTTGTACTAGTACTGTGTAGTAGTGATCAGTGTTATATTGAATAGAATTGTAGTGAAGTGTACGGATTTATTGTACAAGTTTGCGGAATTATTCTGTGTATAGAATAAAGTGTCGTTTAAGTGTAACAACCGGCAATCATTAAATGATCCCGAACCCCAGCCCGTAACAATATGTACGTTAGTCAGAGCTATTGCACATATAGGGAAAACTTTAAATACCTCGTTCTCTATGCTCGATATAATTTATAATATATATCCTCACGCCTTCCCACAAGGTCCCCGAAGGGGTACGCAGAGGTCTTTATGTAGTACCCACACACCCACTCTCCGCTAAAGATATATATTAGGTGCCAACGTGACAGATGGCGAGTCCGCCGCCGTTACTCAAGAATTACTAAGTATACACACGCCTTTGAATTGCTTCTCAGACGTATGCAGGTTTCCTCTCGATGTTTTCCTTTACCGTAAAGCTCGTGGTGTGACTAATCACTGTACTAAGTTCATGAAAAACTCATTGGTACAGTCGGGATTCGAACATGCGATCTTTGTGTCGCAGGCATATATTCGAACCTCTCAGCCATCACGGTTCTTTTTTATAATGATAACGACAGTTATACAATATATATACTAAATAATTTAAATAATTACGGTAATCACGATGTTCTAGATCGCGTGGTCAGCGCAAAATATTCACCTGTCTATCATTAGGAGTCCATTATTTCTTACTAGTGTACTTTATAGTACAGTTTTCTTTGATGACTTGTGAATCGAAATATTTCTCATTGGTGAAAAAATTCGTTAAAATTGCGTAGAAATCTATACAATATTTTTGCCTTTTTGCCTTTTTGTCGTAAGTTGTCTTTATCAGGTCAAGTTTTGTATGAAAGAAAATGTTCGAAAAATAAAAAAAATGGGTTTTTAAATTTCCTCATGGAAAAGTGAATGAGTGAGTGAGACAGAAGACAGTAGGGAGATCTACAAAAATATCGTTTTGTGAAATGATGTTCCATTAATTAGTTTATTAAAATAAAACACCACGAGCTTTACGGTGAAGGAAAACATCGAGAGGAAACCTGCATACGTCTGAGAAGAAATTCAAAGGCGTATGTATAGTCGTGCTTGAGTAACGGCGATGGACTCGCCATCTGTCACGTTGGCACCTAATATACCTCTGGCGGAAAGTGGGTGTGTGGGTATTACCTATACACCTCTGCCTACCCCTTCGGGGACCCTTGTGGGAAGGCGTGGGGATATATTATATTATATTATCATAAAATAAAATTAAAAAATATTCAATAGAATACTCGACTTTTCGTCACCCGTGCTAAGTTGAAGCGAGTACGAGTAGCTTGTATATATTATTTGTAAGGAGATATTTAGACATCTTTTCAGACGAAAAAAATCGCTCATGAAATAAGAAGTGATTTGTTTCATCTATATTTCAATCATGGACAAACCTAATGAACAAACTAAAAAACAAAGACCTTCCGATTTGCTTCCAAGCGTTCAGATAATACATTTAATCATGCTTAAAAAATCTTTTTACTGTCAATTTGTCATTAGTACCTACTAAACATGTCCTTGGCTTGTTCGTCACTCATTAAACGTACACTCGATTTTACTAAATAGATAAGTTTTACAAATTCGAGTTTCGAATAAAATAAAATTGTTTTCAAATTTGGAAACGCTTTCTTTTTAATACGCTTTTTTCAGTTGTGTCTTGATTAGTTCAGAAACTTATAATTTATTCTGCAATGTAGGTGTGAAGCATAGGCGCTACTCATGCTGATATCGTGTAAATCATTAGCTGAATGCCAATCAGTGGGACGGAACGCAGTCCACACGCACGCTTTCCAATAGCGTTTGCAGTTTTTTCGCCGTCAAGCTAATGCATTAATTCCATTAGAGAAAATTTAAAAACGGAATGTAATTTTTTTTTTTTTTTAAAGACCTGTCGAGAAGTAAAGAACTGTAGAGTCTGAAGATTGTGTTGTATTTTAGATCAGGAGCAAGGAATGTTTGTCGCTTACCTATTGATGTTATTGATGAAATGAAAACAAATGTTTTTACTTCCTCCTGGGTCGAGGATAGTGTGTTTTTTTTTAACATTTTAACTAATTCAAATATTTCAAAATTGTCGGCCAGAAGGTTGCCTATTATAAAAGTTATCTAGAACCTACTGTAATAATTAAAATATTGAAAGATCGCATTAGTATCTGATAATGGTTCATCCATTATTAAATATTGGATTCGTTTTTAAACTTTTTCAAGTGTTTTTGAGACACTTAAATTGTTGCAAAACATTTTATAAATGAATATGAACAATTTTAAATTGTATAACATATTTTTTTCGAATATTCTTTATTATAAATAATCCAATGAAGATAATTAGCGTTTAATATTAAAGCGCACATAAATTGTTTCAATAATAATGTTGCATGCAACTCAATTATTCAAATGAATTGCACTGACGACGATATACAAGGATTTAAAAAAAAATCTTACCGAATTAATGAACGGCACTCCTACTGGAGGGAAAAGCACAGGATATTCGTTTTTCAAAACACTGTCACTGACGCGGTACAATCGCGTGCTTCGTGTGCTTTCACGAAGATCGCTCGGAACACGAGTGGCTTTGGCGCGAGGTACGATGCGACTACTGCACGTCCGACAACGCCGTTCCTCTATGCCTCGTTTGACAATAAACTGTTGGTCTCTGGTTCCCAACTTATTTTCCTCTTAATAACCCATTTGACGTATTATCCGGGTGACGAGGTGGATCCCTTGTAAGTGGTCATCGGAAAAGCAACGACGTAATAATATGAGTAAACAGCTCTCATGTACTTCAAAGCTGGTAATGTTAGGATGACATACTAAGTACGTAGGTACAGAGTTGATGGGTTTCTTATGCTTAATTTTACATACTGCACAGACGCACAACAAACAAATGCTCTTCATGTAAATGTTTTGCTGTAGACAGGGCTTGAACCCGCGACCGTACAGGGCTACAAACGTGTCAGACAGTCAGCCGATAACCCAAATAAATACATTGCAAGCAGGCCTAGTTTTCTGAAAGTATTATTTTATATATCATCATGCCTAGGAAGTCAGGGGTGTAAAAAATTTAGGTGCTAACGTGACAGATGGCGAGAGCATGGCCGTTTCACAAGCACAACTACACGTACGTTTTTCTAGTAGCACACATGACACACACCCACTTTCCGTCGAAGATGTATTTAAGGTGCCAACGTGACAGCCGCTTTAAGCACTACATACGTATTTGGATTTCTTCATAAACGTCTGCATGTTTCGTCTCGATGTTTTCCTTCACCGTAAAACTCGTGGTGTGACCAATCAATACAAGTTATTGTTAGAGGTGGGGCTCAAACCTGCAATCGAACCACTCAGCCCTCGCTGTTCTAAAATTACACATAAATCGATTCAAACTCAGCTCTTTGATCGATTTAGGCCCTCTTATAATCTACAATCGACTATCATCGCGCTCTGATTGGTCTTGTTGCGAAAGCGTAAATTAAAAAAATAATGGAAAGAAGCTATTTGTTTGTACTGTTATTGCAGTTCACTGATTTATTACATACTAGCTTATGCCCGCGGCTTCACCCGCGTGGAAAGAGCAACATAAATATTTTTGCCTTTATAATATTAGAGCTTTGAATCTTTCGGGATTCAAATGTAGCCTATGTCTTAATCCTGGGTATAAGCCATCACCATAAAAAAATATCAGTAAACCGGCTTTTTTTTTTGCAATAAAAAGTATCCTATGTTACTTCTTATACCTCCAGGAATATGTGTACAAACTTTGATGATAATCGGTTATGTAGTTTTTACGTGAAAGCGTAAGAAACAAACTTACATTCACATAATGTGCCCGCGACTTCGTCGGCGTCTTTCGTAAAAATGTGTTTTTTTTTTCAATAAAAAGTATCCTATGTTAATTCTAATACCTCCAAGAATATGTGTACAAAGTTTTATAATGATCTCTTAAGTAGTTTTTACGTAAAAGCGTAACAAACAAACTTACATTCACATTTATAATATTAGTAAGATTATGATTTAGCTTTACGACTGACCTCATTAGAACTGTGTATCTCTAGCGTAAGAATTGAAGGGCTTTTTTTTTTATACGACTTGGGTGGCAAACAAGCATGCGGTCCGCCTGATGGTAAGCGGTTACCGCCGCCTATGGACGCTTGCAACACCAGGGGTATCACTCGCGCGTTGCCGACCCTGCAGGAATCTTTTCACTTACTACTTGTAAGTGAAAAGATGTTTCACCCGCGTAAAGTTTGACATCATGGGTTTCTTTTTCTGGATTTAAATATATCCTGTGTCTATATCTATATCCATTTAATAAATCACCATCATCATATTACGCAGAGTCCCTAACGGGGTAGGCAGAGAGTATAGAGCGCCAGTTCTCTCTAGACTTACATACCTCTTTCGCTTCGTCCACATTCATCAGTCTCTCCATACATGCTCGTCGGTTTCGAGTACTCTTGACGTTCCCGTCCTTGAGCGTCCGATCGATTTGATCCAGGTAGTTGGAACGTGGTCTTCCTCTGCCTCTTGTTGCACACACTTTTGCTTTGTATAACTGTTTCGTCAATCTTTCTTAATTTATCCTTTCCATTTCTCCAATAAGTGAATTATCTTATAAACAATAGCTACAGTTTTTACCTAGATAGAGAGTTTATTAATAGTGTAGGGAGTCCTGAAGTATGACCATATAAGGGTCGCTGGCGTTGGATGGATGCGAAGGGCCGAAGACAGAGCACTGTGGCGTGCGATAGAAGGGACCTATGTCCAGCAGTGGACTGCTGTAGGCTGATGATGATGATAATGATGAGAGAGATTATTGTGGTATACAACCATGCCATCTTCCTTTCTTTCGTATCAATGAGTATTTATAAACCTAAGTACTGACAGTGATTAGTCACGCCACGAGCTTTACGCTGAAGGAAAATATCGAGAGGAAACTAGCATTCGTCTGAGAAGAAATTCATAGATGTATGTATAGACGTGCTTCAGAAACGGCGATTGACTCGCCATCTGTCACGTCAGTTGGTACAAAGTATAACGAATAGGTGTACTTAGTCTTCGAAGAACCCTACAGAAAAATATCTCCACTTATTTCTTAGAAATGTATTGAGACAAACTTATTTATAAATTATTAGTCGTAATTCGTCATGCAGTTGCCTGTATTAGTAATATAGTTACTAGTAATTGAGAGCACACAAAATAAGCAGAGCACTTATAAAATAAAGAGGCAAAGAGCCGTGGTGGCCGAGTGGTTCGAGCAGTTGCCTGCGACGCAAAGGTCGCAAGTTCGAATCCCGACTGTACCAATGAGTTTTTCTAAACTTAAGTACAGTGATTATTCACACCACGAGCTTTACGGTGAAGGAAAACATCGTGAGGAAACCTGCATACGTCTGAGAAGAAATTCAAAAGGCGTATGTATAGTCGTGCTTGAGTAACGGCGATGGACTCGCCATCTGTCACAAGTTGGCACCTAATATATACCTCTGGCGGAAAGTGGGTGTGTGGGTATTACCTATACACCTCTGCCTACCCCTTCGGGGACCCTTGTGGGAAGGCGTGAGGATATATTATTATTTTTTATACTTATAAAATAATCTTTTTCGTTACTTGACCAGTTAACTGCCAAGACAATATTGGATATTTGAATATAATCTTTGAATTTTTAAGTACAGGTAGTTAATGATACGACGTTGAGCGGCAAAAAATTGCAATCTAGCCTTTGTTTAGGATCAAAGCATTTTGAAGTTGTATTAATATTACTGTTTTTATTATCACGCAAAGTCAGGTTGAGACGACAGGCTCTATTTCTCTAAGTCGGAAGCTCGTACATATATATATATCCTCACGCCTTCCCACAAGGGTCCCAGAAGGGGTAGGCAGAGGTGTATAGGTAATACCCACACACCCACTTTCCGCCAGAGGTATATTAGGTGCCAACGTGACAGATGGCGAGTCCATCGCCGTTACTCAAGCACGACTATACATACGCCTTTGAATTTCTTCAGACGTATGCAGGTTTCCTCTCGATGTTTTCCTTCACCGTAAAGCTCGTGGTGTGACTAATCACTGTACTTAAGTTCAGAAAAACTCATTGGTACAGTCGGGATTCGAACTTGCGACCTTTGCGTTGCAGGCAACTGCTCGAACCACTCGGCCACCACGGCTTAAATATAAAAATTGTACCTTCAAAACATCTTAGGCCATATACACGATTGCAGTGTCAACGCTTTTTATGGTATCGTCATTTTAAATCAATCGTGCATGAAGGACGGAGCTTTTTATCGTAATGCGCGGAAATAATGGAATCGATTATTTCAAGGTTGCATTCGTATGTATTATTCGGGTGTGATACACAAGAATGATATGAGGAAAGAAATTACTTGTCAATCTTCCCATATCTAGGAATATAGGCGGTTGCAGGCCCTCGATTCATCCACCTAACCAGAGTCTCCTCAGATTCTGGGCAACACTCATACTCAACTAACTAGAAGACCTTAAAAATATTAACGTAATGATTGCCGATTCAAATTTGTTCAAACATCGAACATACTAATGTTACTGGCAATTTTGATAGTAATTAAAAAGATCCCGGTAAAAAGGAGGTTGGATTGGTTGTTTGAATTCCGAATTAAGAACGGAAGAAACAAAGTAAATATCACAATATTTCACCAATTTACAACGCGATCGGCGACATGCGTGCGTATCAAATGCAGCAATGCGCTCGCTGCCTTGTAGACCGGGAAACGCTAGAAAGTGGCTTTTCAATTTTCAAATAGCTACATAATAATAGCGATCTGATAAACATGTGCGCTTAAACGTATCTGATATGTTGACAATTCATTCATTCGTTCCACATACTCTCCTTTATTTAGGAGAGTATGTCGAACGAATGAATGAATTATAATATCGTTGTTATTATTTATTTTTACTCATTCTATACGTTGAATGGATACTCGATTTAAAAACCGTCTGTCGCTATGTGACGTCGCAAAATAAGTAAGTAAGTAAGTATTTTTTTTACATTTAATAGCATTCATTAAAGTTTCAATGTATAAAAACATCAATTTATACGTTTTAAAATTCCCTGAACGTAAGAACTTCATAGTAGCAACCTCATTAGATTTTCCTGTATTTCAGTTACGTCTGACGATGTTGGGAGTTGTATGAAGTAATTCGTCACATAAATGAGTAATATGAGCAGAATACGTAAATAATACCATAGGTACAGTTATCGTTGGTCATTGAATGAATAATATATGTAGGTATAATGATTTGCGGGAATAATATTGTTTTTATAGGACAAGGCAACTGAGTAATAGTTCGGAGTCATATTATTAATAGGTTAAAAAATAATTTATTCATTTACGCATTTATAGACAGTGCCATCCACGAAGACACGCCCCGCCAATTTCTAGTCGAGGGGGATGCTGGAAGTATGACCCGAGTCTATTAATTGTAGTGTGCGTCTGCACTCATAGGTAATCAGTGTGTACCGACAAGGCTCAAACATTAGTCGAAGGTTGCACACTTACATAAGGAAGAATAGTGGGGCGCGTCTTCATGGCACTATCTACACATGAGGGTCTGAAGGTCTATAATTTGATCTGTAACTCCTTCTTTATCCGTCGATACACACGCCCTCGAATTGAACTTATTTAAAGTTTTTAGACAAGTTTAAACACTGGAATGTTTTGAAATGAGATCTTTTTTTTAGACATTCGCCACGGTCTTATTACTCCAAACACCATAAACAAAGGTCATAAGGAATAATGTGCAGCATATAAACTGGACCATTATTCCATAAAGGTTTTATTGCAGAGGGCAGTGCGCGTGGTACAAACAATGCGTTAGGCTACTAATGTTGGTACGAGCCATTGTTCAGAGGTGGCTGCTTACGTAACCGGGCTTTAATTTTTTCTTAATTTTGAATTTGGAATGAGTATTGGGCTTTCTGGAAAGTGCTGGCATACGGTCTATTGGGACGGCGTCAAGGATTTACAAGCATATGAGTACGTAGGATTTTTTTTAATTTATTAGACATTAGAACGGCCAGTAGGTAGCCAATTACTCTAAATGCAGTACACAATAAGTAGAATTATATACACAGTATAAACACAACACAAAAGAAAATATATTAAACAACATTCATACAATCGTCTCCCAATACTAGACGTGCCGACATGATAGTCTGCCATCCATCCGCAATCTTTGGCTATTTTCATATGTAGTTTAGAACGTAGGTAATGAAGGGTTTAGTAATAATTAAAAATATGATCCTGATGCCCCAAACACAACACACGCAATTTGCGATCTGGACCAGATATTTTTCAATTATCTTATTTATTTCGTACGAAACTGCTTTGCGTGTATCAAAATGCGAACGTGTCAAAACACCCAGAACCTCATCCCCTATAAAATTGATCGCCGCGTCCCGCCAAGCCGCCGCCACCTTGTCGCCGGTTTGGCGCCAATGCTCCTGGGGTGCGTTCGTGAAGGCTGTTCGCCTGACCTATTTAATGATATGACACAGTATCCAGTTCGACAAACGACTATAGTTTGTTTCTTTTGAACATCAATGATCTTTCATGATGTTTTAATCAAACTTTTATATATTTTTGCACACCTTATGGGAATCCCATAGTGCCAACAATTTCTCTCAATAGACAAGCTGCGCGTTTTCTAATGGCAATGTGCTTTAATACCCAGGTAGTGCTATCAAAAGTCTTCTCAAAACAAGCAAAGAAATTATTTTAGATTTTTCATGTAACCTGAAAGAATATGTGGATGAAGCGGAGGAGGAGGAGTCTAGAGAGAAATTGCGTTCTGTCTTTGCTATAATGTTGTAAGACACAATCCCAACCAGAGCTTCATAACAGAACAAAACATAGCCACCTACTTTGGATGCTAATGGTGTCTCTTTAACCCATGGTAAATGCGTGCTACCGTTATACACTCACGACGCCCAGTTACTTGTAGGAGTGCAAACTGGGCTGTGACAATATTGTTATAGATCAATTCCAGGGAAGAAAGCTTTTCAAGCTATTTAAAGCTTTGAAGTCGTGGTGGCCTAGTAATCGTCTGTAATGCCAGTATTGATAGCTCTGTGTTCAGGTCTGTTCGGTCGGTCTGTACCATTGAGATTTATCAGAACTGTGGCTTGTCACCACACGAGTTTTACAGCAAAGAAAAATATCTCGAGTTAAATGGCTTACCTAAGTTTGAATAGAAATTCAAGGACGTATGTATAGTAGTGCTTGAGCAACCGCGGAGTACTCGCTATCTGTCATTTTGGCACCTAAATATACCTCTTGTGAAAAGAGGGTGTTGTTACATTTCTACCTATCCTTTCGGATATCTTTGTGTGCAATGCGTGCTCTGAACTTGCATATGCACAGCTATATGTCACTTTGTTAAGGCAATGGGAACTTTTTTAATCTCGATTGAAATCAGAACGTCACTGACATTTATTAGACATATGTCTTCTTCTAGCTCTATAATTATAGTATTTTTCTCTATGGTAGCTGTCAATTCCCATACATTTCACACAGATTAATGAACTGCACGTTATTACTGAAATGTATTTATTTGACTATAACTCGTCTACAATTTGTTCCGCACATATTGTTTCGGTTTCCAAACGGGTCAGTTAAGCACGACCTTACGTAATTTCCTTTTCAAAGTGTAGTGGACTTTATGACTTAGAAAATACTGTCTACAATGGCGTGCAGGAATACTACGTTTGTTTGTACTTATGGTGGTACCACAACGCACCATACACTGAGTGCGTTGACGCGAGTAATGCGACGCGCCGTTCTGTTATTATTTACATATGTCATGTATTTTTTTCGACTGCATTTTTATAAATGCGTATTTATGCTGTGCCCGTATGCAATCTTAATTCATGAATGCTTATTCTACTAATAAACTTGTAAGCATTTGTTTTCATGAATTTTGAAATGTTCGATCCTTACTCAAAGTTCAATCAGAAAGTTGAACGGATCTGATTAAACTTTTACTCAGACTCAGACTCAGACAGAAGTCAATACGTAAAATGCATTCGCATTAATAATATAAGTTTTTAATTATATTAATATATAAGAGCCGTGGTGGCCGAGTGGTTTGAGCAGTTGCTTACGACGCAAAGGTCGCAAGTTCGAATCCCGACTGTACCAATGAGTTTTTCTGAACTTAAGTACAGTGATTAGTCACACCACGCGCTTTACGGTGAAGGAAAACATCGAGAGGAAACCTGCATACGTCTGAGAAGAAATTCAAAGGCGTATGTATAGTCGTGTTGGTGTAACGGCGATGGACTCTCCATCTGTCTTGTTGGCACCTAATATACCTCTGGCGGAAAGTGGGTGTGTGGGTATTACCTATACATCTATACCTGCCCCTTCGGGGACCCTTGTGGGAAGGCGTGAGGATATATATATATAATATCCATATTTTCCTCTAATTACTTCAATATCATTTATAAACACTCACGTTTTCCGTTAGTGGCGCAATTGTGTCGGCTTCCAAATCCAGCTCGCAGAGGAATTCTTTCGAGATCGGTGATATTGTCACCAAATTGGAATATAGACACTCCACCTTTGATTGATTTAAATCGCGATTATTTAAGACAAAAGAAAAAAAAATGATTTAAATTGATTGTTCTAAACGTCAAATGTTTACTTTAAAAAAAACAAATTGCGCCTTTTGTTTCTTTTTTTAATCTAATTATTTTCAGCCAGTGTCTATCTGCGAGACGTTATATTTCGAGAGTTGCTAGACTATTGACTTCACTCGCCCATCCATAGTGGGTGCAGATGATACCTGACCCTTGTAATTCGTCGCATTGACCCCTAATTATGAGCATCTTGATCTTTGCTCTGGAAACAGGATGATCGTGTTGTTAATGTGATTAGTTCACATTGAAATTGAGATCACTTTATATTCAAACCACAATAACATCTTTTTTTTGACATTAATATTAATATTTCTCTTGTCTGGTGGACTTAAATGTTCAGCACCTATTATATATAAGTACCTATATGCGCGCCAAATTCCTAGCGGGTTTTTTTTTAATACAATTCAGTAGGCAGAAGTAGTAACGGTTTTTTTTTTAATACAATTCAGTAGCAGTAGGCTGGGAAGGCGTGAGGATATATTATTATATTATTACAATTCAGTACTTTCCTTTACACACAAAATATACCAAATTTATTGACTGTAAGTGAACAATGAAATAGTAATTATTTCTAGAGGGAACTAGCGCTCTACACTATCTGCCTACCCCGCGAAGGATTCTGCGTGGTTATATGTATGTATGAATAAATAAATTTACAGTAATGTTTTTATGGAACAATTATATCAGTTAATCACTTTATTTTGATAAATCTTACAAAACAAGAGAATGTTTACACAAATAAAAACAAAATTATTTATTTCTTAATTAAGGAGGTGGGTACATTTTGTGAATTTGTGAGAGCTATATGGTTATAAAATATGGCGTTTGTGTCCATTAACTAAGCTTGATGTAATAATGGATAATTATCGAAATTAATATACACATAAAGTATGTACACTCGCGCTTGGCAGACGGCGATGTACTCGCCATCTGTCAGTTAGCGCCTCAATATATCTCCGGTGAAAATATGGTTTTGTTACACATGTGCCTACGCCTTCAAGACACTTGCGGGTAGGCCTGAATGTATATATGATAATATATTGTACTGTACTTGTTATTAATGTATATAATATATTTATTTGTGTATAAACAACCTGGAAAAATCAAGGCTCCTTTTTATACATTATACCTCATTTATATATTTTAGGCTTACATGTCACTATATTTATGTATTTTAGATATATTTGTGTATGTATATAAATGACATAGGTTAAAAAATTATTTCAATATGCATATATTATTACAGTTTTAATAACATTTACTTGAACTTTCGTTACTTTTAAAAGTCGACAGATAGATAGCTTTCAATGTATATTTAGCTGAAGTCATACTTTTCTTTTTTTATTATAAGATATATTATATTATGTCCTATCTTAACTGACATATATCTTTAAATATATTTGCCTACAACATCGTCACGTTACTCAACATACTCACTCGGAGAATGATTCGTTCGATGTAAATTTAACTTAATTACTACTATTTTAGGGTGTCATTTCATACGTTTACATTTCCTTTGTAAAGTGAATGACAGCCAGTGCCGTGTCAAGTAAATATACAGCACCGTTGATGACACACAGCGCGCCCAACGCCAGTCCCACCTGAAGTACACATTACAACAAATCGTTATTTTACATATATTTACAAAATCAAAAGATTGAGGGACAAGTGGCCTGGCGTATAGTTCGCTCAACGAATCAGCATTGCCATACAACGTGGCAATGCCGCCAGTCTTCTTGACAAACTTCCGCGTGGGATAATCATTCTATTTATGGGTAGTTTATCTTTACTATTACTTTTTATTCTAATATAAAAGATTACTTACTGCACCTTTCATATATATGTATTTCAAATCGACAATCTTTTACCGAACATTCAAAGTCTGAGCTTTTTAACATATAAGCTGTGTAACTCGTCAAGCCAAATCAATGGCTTCAAAATTGTTAAAGCTTATCCGTGAAGGCACAGTCCCAAACTATCCTACATCATTAGTTTAGCAAAACCTTAAAGTCAATACACCCAAAATCTAACAAATACGTTCCTTTAACCCGCTTCTTCCAGCGTGGCAATAATTAGATCACTAGATATAATTATGCTATAATAGATCACATACATACATACATATCAACACGCCAAGTCCCTAACGGGGTAGGCAGAGAGTATAGAGCGCCAGTTCTCTCTAGACTTACATACCTCTTTCGCTTCGTCCACATTCATCAGTCTCTTCATACATGCTCGTCGGTTTCGAGTACTCTTAACGTTCCTGTCCTTCAGAGTCCGATCTATTTGATCCAGGTAGTTGGAACGTGGCCTTCCTCTGCCTCTTCTTGCACACACTTTTGCTTTGTATATCTGTTTCGTCAATCTTTCTTCACTCATCCTTTCTATGTGTCCAAACCAACGTAACATGCCTTTCTTCATCTTTACAATCACACCCTCATTCACGCCAGTTGATTTGCGAATCTCTTCATTGCGGATTCGATCTAAATAGATCTAAATATGAATATATCCTGTATATATTTTATACATTATTGTTATTCCAAGTACCTGGTTATGTTGATTGTCTATAACATAATTATGCCACGTACCTGTTTCTCAGCAAATACAAACTGGAACTGATGTTCGCCCTGGTAGCCTCCCCAGTAATGCAAGGCCACCGCCCCCACTGCTATCCACAGGAACACTCCCACGAAGTTCATCACAATTTCAGACATTGCCCTGGAATTAATAGTTCAGGTTTATTAACGTTACTTATACCTATACTAAGGGCATAACTGTTGAGGTTTTCCCTAGAAATTTTATACTCAGCATGGAGTTCTTTAAGAATGGTCTGAAAATATTTGTCCCGGGTTGGTAACATGCGAGCGAGTAATCACTTACATACCCTTACTGACTCCCTGACTACATTATAAATTCCCAATAAAATATTTATTTTAATAATAAAACGCATAATTACCGAAAAGGTTAACCTTATTTCACTGTATTTGACTCAAAACTTTTCACTAGAATTTCACAGAATAAGAGTAGTATTTTTCAAGTACGTTTATATATACATATGTCAAATATGTATGTATATATTATAACATAAACTAGATGTTTTTAGATTCTAGTCATCATAATAACATTTTCAATACTATTATTCATGCACTTGTTAAAGTTATACCGAAGCCCTCACCTCTTATGTTCAGTAGTGCCGAAGAGATAGGTGATGACCTGCACTAGAGTGTAGATGAGGTAGCCCACGATCACACCGGAGGCCACGATCTCGGCGTCAGGATTCTTCTCCTCATTGAGGTTCCAGGTGCCTCCCACTCCAAGGAACTCGCCATTGTATCCCACGCGATACAAGATGAGTATAATTACATTTAAGACCTGTAAATATTTTATTTATTTACAATAACAACAATTAACATACATACATATCAGCATGCCGAGTCCCTAACAGGGTAGGCAGAGAGTATAGAGGCGCCAGTTCTCCCTAGACTTATACCTCATTCGCTTCGTCCACATTCATCAGTCTCTTCATACATGCTCGTCGGCTTCGAGTACTCTTGACTTCTAATTAACAATTAAAAATATTTACAAAAAGTAGTTGTAACTAACAAGATAATTTTTTTTTAATAATATACATTATTTTGAGCTTTAATTATATATCTCAACATTAAATTAGATAGATAGGCATTTCGTACATCTAGATATTATTATTGATTATTTATGTAGGCAAGTTTATCTTATTATATATATAAATAGAGCGGTTTTCCCAATTCATTTGTTTTCTGATCTTAAGTACAATTAATTTTAGAATGAAAAAGTAGCATGTTGTAAACATTTGAGACATTACATTAACTTAACCGGCCACCTGTCACGTGGGCATTCTAAATCTTCGACGAAATGTGGTATATTTGATGTGTAGTGTAGTGCTTCGAAGGGGTAGGCTCCCTGCTTAAATTATAGTGAATATATATTGTTTATATATACGACGACTCTAGTGGTCTAGTGGTTAGAGCTCCTGACTGTGAAACTTGAGGTCGCGGGTGCGAATCCCGCTGAGGGCAGATATTTGTGTGATGAACACGTGTATTTTGTCTTGGTTTTTTTTGTATATGTGTATATATCTATCTATCTATATAAGTAAATATATCCTTGTCTAGTTACCATAACACAAGCTTTGCTTACTTTGGGACTAGGTCAATTTGTGTGCAATTGTCCCAGGTATTTATTATGTATTGTTTTACGTATATATTCTACTTCCGAATGTTATCATGTTTGCATTACTATGACTCATGCCAAAGCCTTGATAGTTGAAGCGACCACGAAGTAATAAGAACGGAACTACTATGAGTACACCTGTTTTTGTACCATCTTATCAGCCGCTTACGTATCCGCAAAGGGAATTCGAGATAGGGTTCGAGAGGCTTAGATAGGTTTCTTTTAATTATTCAAGTTAATGATATGTAGATAATATATATAGTGAGTGAGGGGACCTACACCTCTGTCTACCTCTTTACTCCTTTTGCTTAGAAATATATATATCCTCCATAGCTGCTTTTTACAGTTTCTTTTTTTTTTATACAACAAGAGTGGCAAACAAGCATACGGCCCATTTGATGGGAAACGGTTACCGCAGCCTATTTACGCTCACAATACCGAAGTATCACTTGCGTGTTGCCACTCTGTATTCGGAGAGTTATAGTGTGTTGGCAGCATAATGGGTCCGGGGGAGGGGTCCCCAAGGAGCTCATTACTGAAAACCTTATTCACCGCGTAGGAACACAACACAAAAAATTGTGTTATTTGGCTACGGACTTCTATAAGGTGGTCGTCGGGCAGCTCCGAATTCGAACGGGAAACCCGTTATGCCCTACCTCTCTTTTAATAGTTAATATGTTTAAGCACTTTCAATGGCACGTTATTCAAATAACTGTTCGAATAAAGAACAATCACAACAAAAATTATGCGTAGGCTTGCCATATTAATATAAATAAATCATTGCCATATACCGTCTTGGTATTTTCGTAAGAAAAATATTCTTACAATTAAAGCCATTGCCACCCACACTAGCCCGAAGCGTACTTTTATTCAAGAAATGACGAATCGTTGTTGTAAATCAAATGTAGGTAGATGAGGGCTTAGTGACATCTAGGGCCCTAGTTTCTCGATGACATTCATTCATCAATATTTATATTGATATTTTAAAGTTAAGGAAAATATCGAGAGCAAACCTCTGAGAAGCAATTCAAAGGCGTATGTATAGTCATACTTAGTAGCACACACACTTAGTAGCTCTCTCTCAATTTTGCTTGTTGAAACACTGGAATGGTTCTAAACTATTGTAGTTTTCAATGACAGTTTGCATTTGCATTGAGAATGTGTCAAACTTATTTCAACTTACAAACCAACAACAAACAACCGCATGGTGTCGTAAAAAAAGTGCCTATGATATATTTTAATTGCGATGAATCATATTGGTTTATTGTTTTGCAAATCAATTCACATTGTCATTTGTTATTGCAAAGAAAGCTTGTAGAATCATGGAAAATGTGTGAACATCAGTGAATATTTACAAATCTTTGAAAGAGTATCTTATTCTTTCTTTCTCTGCGTCCTTCATCTATTTGTCGCTGGAGATAAAGGTAAGTAAGTCTAAAAGCGCCAGTTCTCTCTAGACTTACATACGAAAGAAGTAAGTCTAGAGAGAACTGGCGCTCTATACTCTCTGCCTATCCCGTTAGGGACTCGGTGTGATGATATGTATGTATGTATGTAAATAAAAGATAGAAGAAGAAGAATTAATAGAGCCGTGGTGGCCGAGTGGTTCGAGCAGTTGCCTGCGACGCAAAGGTCGCAAGTTCGAATCCCGACTGTACCAATGAGTTTTTCTGAACTTAAGTACAGTGATTAGTCACACCACGAACTTACGTCTGAGAAGAAATTCAAAGGCGTATGTATAGTTGTGCTTGAGTAACGGCGATGGACTCGCCATCTGTCACGTTGGCACGTAATATACCTCTGGCGGAAAGTGGGTGTTGGGTATTACCTATACACCTCTGCCTACCCCTTCGGAGACCCTTGTGGGAAGGCGTGAGGATATATTTATTATAGAAGAAGAAGAAAGAGAGAAGAAGATAAAGAGAAGAAGTATATATAAAAAGACTAAACTTGTAATATCCTTATGGGACAGCGTTTTAACTTTGGTCCATAACTACGCGTATAGAAAACTAAATAAAAAGGTCGAAACTGAATATTAGTCCACGCGATGGTTACTCATGCGACGGGTCAAAGGTCAATACTGTCGAGCTCTGACATTGCTCCAATGGAACTCATATTTAAATACACAGAGTACAGCAAGCAAAGAAAGAAAACAATTGCTGATCGCAGGATTTGACAAGCACATACTGAGATAGCTTAGATCGTTTGACGGTTATATTTCATTTATTTTATTTTGATATATTTATTGTTTATTATTATCTTATATTATTAATTAAATTTCAAAAAAATATTTAATATATACTATGATTGGACTGTTTATTATTTTTTTTCATTGTTTTTAGTAAATATTTATAATTAAAAGTGAAATGGTTCTTATAACACTACCGGTCTAACTTAGAATAGTGAATAACGATTTTTAAGTGCGTCCTCTTTCCTCCACCTACTCTGTCCATCAAGCAGCTGACAATTAGCCGACCGCTGGGTGTCATTGGAAGCCGACAGGAAGGCCAGATTTAAACAATACCGATCTTCCTTTCCTAAAAGCAGTTACGTTTACACAACGCCAATTGCTTTCCTGCCTCTGTCGGTAATTTTACGATCCGCCTTGCTGATCAGAGGTATTGGAGATAGACTAGTAAACATGTACTGTAATTATATAAATATATATACGTACCAAGATTTTAAAAAGAAAATTACTTATCTAATAAATGTTGCTGAACGCGTTGCTTCAAACCGAAAGTTACGACCAAAAGCCGAAGGTTCGTATTCCAGTAAAGATAGTTCTGTTTCGAATAACTCATGTGCTGACTAATTTGTCTTGAAGCCGTCTTACATCTTCAACAAGGGTTAAGGGGTAGGCAGAGGTGTGTAGATAGTACCCACAGACCCACTCGGTCAGAGATATATTTCAGGTGCCTACGTGACAAATGACCAGTCCATCGCCGTTACTCAAGCACGACTTACGCCTTTGAATTTCTTCTCAAACGTATGCAGGTTACCTCTCGATGTTTTCCTTCCGTAAAGCTCGTGGTGTGACTAATCCCTGTACTTAAGTTCTGAAAAACTCATTGATACAGTCAGGATTTGAACTGGCAATCTTTGTATTGCAGTCAACTGATCGAAATTTACGAAGATCGGCTTTTAAGAAAGTGAAGTTTAAAATATACTATTATTTTTGCTAATGACGCACAAAAGTAAAGTACGTGTGGGTATCAAATAAATAAAGCTTAGTCTCAATAGCATGTTCCACCAGATCGGCTCCCAGCGGAATTACGAAGTGCGCCACAACTCAAGGTGTCACGTAATGGCATGGCCAAGGTAAACGGATAATTGTTTACCGATGGGATTCTAACAATGAGGTGCTTACCGACCCAGGCCCTCACCACGATTTCATTTATTATAGTGCATTCAAGAGTGAGAAAGAGATAAGCATATAGCGTTTAGAAATCCGTCCCTTTCGCACTATGGAATAATGATGCTAATAGCATGCTTGTCAGGCGTCAAGTTTCTACGCATTTGTGATATAGATCGGCTTATTGGTATTCCTATAGCTTGTACAAGGATAATTATATATCTATACTATTCATAATCTAAATATAAAAAAAAATAGAGCAGTAGTGGCCGAGTAGTTGCAACACAAATGTTGAAAGATCGAATCCTCATTGTACCAATAAGTTTTTCCGAACTTAAGTACATGGTAAATCTCACCATGAGCTTTACGGTGAAAACATTGAAACTGCATGCGTTTAAGAAGAAATTCACAGACGTATTTATTGTCCCCGTAATGCTGGTTGCGTGATTAATTACTGTACTTAAGTCTAGAAATTCACTGATACAGTCGGGGCTTGAACCTGCAACCTTGATTTGCAGGCGACTTAGTGAACCACGGCTCTGCTTCGTTTTGAAATTGCTAATCGTTATAAAATAATCCCTATGGTATCTTTTAGCCTACCATGACTATCTCTGCAGCACCTAAAGGTTAACTCGGAGAGAATGCTTTTGGAATTAAGTTCGCCTTTGTAATAATGTTTGCAGTAAGTTTTAATCCTTACTAATATTATAAATGTGAATAGAAGTTTGTTTGTTACGCTTTCACGTAAACACTACTTAACCGATCGTCATAAAACTTTGTACACATATTCTCGGCGGTATTAGAAGTAACATAGGATACAATTTGTTGAAAAAAAAAGTTTTTTTTTACGAAACGTAAAAAAGCTGTCTACGCCGACGAAGTCGCAGGCATAGTTAGTAAATTATAAAAATAAGATCGATTTTGAGCATAACGCTACATAGTGTTGCGAAATAGGATACAATAACATTATTCACCATTAGGCCACTGGCTGTTGTACGCACAAACCATTAGTCATATGGTTAGTCAGAGCCAACTTACCTCTGTGAGACACCAAGTATCTGATAACGTTGTTTGTGCATTTTGCAACTACGGAGGAACATTGTGGTATAGTTTCATGGTTACATCTTCATATGTATAAATAACGCGTCAACGCGTTTGACCGCGATGGACTCCTAAACTACTTAACCGATTTTAATCAAATTTGTACATCGTGTGCAATTTGATCCAACTTGAAAGATAGGATAGCTTACATCTCAATTCATAGTCGCAATATTATTTGTCCATTATTTGGCAGTCACAATTACCCGTTAGCTCCAAACGATTCTAGCAGATGCAGTCGAGAATGGTTTAGATTTAACAAATGGACCCGATAAGTCGAGCTGCGATCGTGTTAACTTTTTCACACAAGCGAAGCTGGGCGTGACTGCTAGTAATAATAATAAATATCTTGGGACAATTCCACACAAACTGACCTAGTCCCAAACTAAGCACAGCGTGTGTTATGGTAACTAGATAACTCTATACATAATTATATTATAAATGTACATAGATACATAGAACTGACTGACAGACGTATCCACTGACTCGGCTATCAGGCCGTCAAATGTATTACTAATATAACCTTCAAATTGGGTAATTAGTGCGGTAACCGTATGATCTCACCGACGAGCTATCTCATTAGCAATATACTGTAAGTTCCCAAAAGCAATACAGGATTCATTAGACTATGCATGACACACGGAAAGGAATATGATCAGAGCTGCTACTCAAATTGGGGGTGTTATAACATGGCGATGAGCCGTGGTGGCCGAGTGGTTCGAGCAGTTGCCTGCGACGCAAAGGTCGCAAGTTCGAATCCCGACTGTACCAATGAGTTTTTATGAACTTAAGTACAGTGATTAATCACACCACGAGCTGAACGGTGAAGGAAAACATCGAGAGGAAACCTGCATACGTCTGAGAAGAAATTCAAAAAGGCGTATGTATAGTCGTGCTTGAGTAACGGCGATGGACTCGCCATCTGTCACGTTGGCACCTAATATATTTCTGGCGGAAAGTGGGTGTGTGGGTATTACCTATACACCTCTGCCTACCCCTTCGGGGACCCTTGTGGGAAGGCGTGAGGAT
>JACCPG010005294.1:0-16400 GCA_016069955.1 Drepana arcuata
TTTTTTTTTTGTTTTTAATTAATTAATCGAAATATATCACCAGTGACAAGCGTACATATAGCAGGTATGCAGTTAAACGCCTTTACTTGAAAAACTTTCTAAACAAAAATGTAAGGACTCGGTCTGATGACATACAAGTGTGTACAAACAGACAGACAAACAAAGATTTTATAAATTATGTTTTTGTTATTAGTTCCGTATTATACCTCCATTAGTATCTTCGCGCCTTTCCATAATTATCTCGAAGGGTAGGCAGAGGTGTAACAACAGAGATACATATATTTAAGTGCCAATATAACAGATAAAAACGAGACCATTTTCTCAATCACGACTATACATAAGTTATTGAACTACTTAAATGTGCGTGTGCTTAGAAACAGATGTACCGACCAACGGGCTTTGAAAAGGCTTAACTCAGAAGGTGAATTTAAAATACTCAGACACTTATATTTGTGTAAAAATGCGAGGAATGCTAAAAATAATTACACAGTTTAGTAATGTACTGCGAAGTTAATATCTTACTAGGTATAACGAGTATAGCCAAGGCAATTTAAAAATACTTTACGAATTCCTACATTCTCTTGAATTATAACTACAGCTTACTCGGCCAGCAATTTAACTTGAAATGATATGAGAAGCTTACTTGATTCAATTAATTTAATACTCAAGTAATTAATTTCAGATTATAATTTTCATATTTCATTAGCGAGGATATTTCTAATAGTTAATGCCAAATTATGGAGAAAGATATTCTAAGAAGTTCCAGGTTTCTGCTGGAATGTCGTTATGAATGTAGATGAGACTAGATTGTATTCAAGAACTGCATAGTTCCATTTTGGAAGGGAAAGGTCGATAACCTTTCAAAGGAGAGGCGTCTATCCAAAATATTGTATCATAAATGTAATTTATAAATTTAGTCCAAGTGATAAATTTCTATTAGAGATCGCCGTATTCACTACCAAATAAAGAAGCATTTATATTAATCTTAAGTGCAGTTCAAACTACTAAGCCGTAACTAGAGTTCCACGGTAATTGTAAATTAAAGCTTAAATGCAAGTTTGGATAAGCTCAGAATCTGCATTGTTATTCCTCCCAAATACCTCTTAAGCCCTTACTTTCTACAAGTTCATCGTCATTAGGAGTCAACCATCCTTAACACGAGTGCAATAAGCGCTTATTTGCTTAGCGCTGTAGCATTATAATTTAGCTCTTAGGAATGAATAAATAAACACACAGACGTCACAGCTACGTCCCTTAGGATTTACATTGTCTTGGCAAATTGGAGAGCAACGAAACATCCCAAGTGTTGCGACTAAATTCTTAGAGACAATTGCTTAATCTGTCTTATGTGCTCCCGTTGGGCTGGCCATTTGTCTGAGGCTTGTCACATCCAGGGCTATCAGGGTATTTGTCACCAAGTGGCCAGACAAAGGAAGGCGGTGATTGAGTCGTCGGATCCCCGTAAACTGATGACGAGACGACAATACAAATTGTTCATTGTCCCAAAAATATTGTCCGTCTGATAGATTGGCCGAGCATGAATAGTTGTATTATTGTTACGTGACGAGGTTCCTACTATGAGATGAATAGGAATAGCACTAGGGTCCGAGAAAATAATCCTGCCAGTTCTATTTATTTGTCTTTCGTGCTCGTGGCGCGTTCGTCTGCCTCGCTATGTTATTTCTAAGATACTTTTACTATTCAGGAACACTTTATTGATAATATGTCTTCACGGCTTCCCACAAGGGTCCCCGAAGGGGTATGCAGAGGTGCTTTCCGCCAGAGATATATTTGAGGTAGGACAGATGGCGAATCCAACACCGTTAACTCTAGCACTATTATACGCCTTTGAATTAATTCTCACAAATATGGAAGTTTCGTCTCGATGTTTTCCTTACCTTAGCTCGTGGTGTGACTAATCACTGATCTTAAGTTCAGAAAAACTCATTGGCACAGTCGAAATTTGAACTTGAAATCTTTGTGTGGCAGGCAACTACCGAAACCACTCGGCTATCGGTAGGGCCTAAAAGCGTTAGCCCAAAAGTACCGTTACCAATATGCCAAATGGCCATTTCAAAAACGGATGTTATTGTCCAATAAATGCCGACACAATCTCAACACAATCTTCAATCAACATTCTGCCAAATTCAGCGCCGTATTTGTTATTGCATCCCATGACTTCCCCGCGTAAGCTGAGGGGACGCCCCCATATCTACTTCTATCTGCATTATCGTCTATTTCCTAATACGATTCGGTGTGCATCAAAAAATGTTTCCGCCTGTCGCAGACGGGGTGGCTTTGTTTTGATCTCCCGGCCAGAAGCTATTGAGATAAATCTAAGGACATTTATTGCGACATTCGGCGTGGCAAGTTACGTAGGGTTGATTCGTGATTGGAATGCATTTTGGAGATGGGATGAGATTTTTATGAGATATTATATTTATATTATTATTATTATTATAAAAAAAATAGTGCCGTGGTATCGAGTGGTATGTAATGCATATTACATTGATGTATTATATAATAGTGGTTCGAGTAGTTGCCTGCAACACAAAGATTGAAAATTCAAATCCAGACTGTACCAGTTGTTCTGAACTGAAGTACAGTGATTTATCACACCGCGAGCTTTATGGTATAGGTAAAGATCGAGAGAAAAGATATGTTTGAGAAGAAATCCAAAGGTGAATGTATAGTCGTGCTTGATAAACGGCGATAGACTCGCCATCTGTCACGTTGACACCTAATTATCTCCGGCGAAAGGGGAGTGTTACTACATACCTCTGTCTCCGAAGATCCTTGTGGGATGGCTTGATACCTTATTTGTAATACTTATGCAAATTTAATATTAAATAATAAAAATATATGAAAACCAAACACCGATATACTAGAACAACATGAAATAACGAGATTAATCGATATTCTGAATGTACCAGCAATAGATACGAGATTGTTCCCAGCGTTCGTTTCTAATACCGGTAATGGAAGCAACTTCATTCGATTTTCCGAATCGTTTGCGCGGCGGAGATAACGAGAGCTGTCTCGTCCATCGTTTCACTTGCAACCAAGGGGCGCCACCAGATCCCTTACTCCGGCTTTTAGGCATCCCTAGTATGTTCTTGAAGACCAGATTAGTAATATCGTGATAGGTATATTAGCTACACTTCACTATTCATCCAAATATAGCCTGAATAATGCAGTTTTTATACATAAACACATGAGGTTGACAAAGTCTATGAGTTGTTGTATATATAAGGTGAGGTTTAAAAACTCATATACAATGTCAAACTTATTGGTGAAATATTCACATCGAAATAATGCCTACTGTGTATGACGAAGAGTGAAAAGAGCCTCTTTCGCCCGAAATATATTATAAGTCTGTCGCACATATTAAATATTACTTTGATGTACACATATTATATATTACAGCCGTGATGGCCGAGATTGTCAGATCGAATCCCGACTGTACCAATGAGGTTTCCTGAACTTAAGTACAGTGATTAGCCACACAACGAGCTTTACGGTGGAGGTAAACGTCGAGAGGAAACCGGCATAATTTTGAGAAGAAATTCTAAGTCATATAGTCGTACTTGAGTAACGGCGGTGGATTCGCCAGCTGTCACGTTGGCATTTAACCATATATCTCCGGGGGAAAGCTTTACCCTCACACCTCTGCCTACCCCTTCGGGGACCTCTGTGGGCAGGTGGTGAAGAGAGAAAACATGTAATATATTATAACTAAAACGTTTGTTGGTACATACCAGGAGAATGTTCCACTCGGCACATGAACTGTCATCACAGCTGTATCTGAAAAAAGAAAATGAGATGTAAGGTTCATTTTGGCTATAATATGACAAATTTCAATAGGTAAGTAATGAGTATACGTTTCTTAAATAGCCCGGCCATCTAACGTTGGTGGCTAATTGTGTGAAGAGCGTGTGAGTTTCTTTACATAGTATAGTATATATGAATAATCATGCTCAATCAAGTTCGTCACGAAGTGAGTAGATTTTTTTTTTTTTTTTGTATTGTCTCTTGTAGCGTGAGTTCCGGGAACTTTTGCTACTTAACCGGTCAATGGCGAGACCTAGGCCTCCAGCCAGGCACTTTAGTACTAAGCAACACAGCTAAGGGTACCCCCTGTGGGGTACGAACCTCGGCTTAGGGCGTTGCTGGATCGTGAGCAAGGGAGCTGGGCTGGACTGGTAATTTTATTTATATATTATTTGGGGGCGGGATTTGCGCGTCTGGCTCGGCGGAAGGAGCGGTTCGACAAAAAGTCCCGTACTATGCGTACTAGACGGTCCGGCACGCCCAACTGGTACAGCTTGTATATTAAGCCGTTGGAAGTGAGTAGAACGCCTAGCTTGGTACTTAAGAAACCGGTACCTACGGTTTTGACTAAATTTGATACCAGTTGGCTTTGATGTTCCAGCATCTTTTTAAAATTAAAATATTATATGGGACAGGGAACAACCTTATTTTCAACGTAATGGATTTATACAAAATAGTCACACCACGAGCTAAACGGTGAAGGAAAACATCGAGAGGAAACCTGCATACGTCTGAGAAGAAATTCAAAGGCGTATGTATAGTCGTGCTGGAGTAACGGCGATGGACTCGCCATCTGTCACGTTTGCACTTAATATACCTCTGGCGGAAAGTGGGTGTGTGGGTACCTATACACCTCTGCCTACCCCTTCGGGGACCCTTGTGGGAAGGCGTGAGGATATATTATACTATTACAACCGTTTTCAATAGAAATGTCTGAGGAGAAAATATATGAAAAAACAATAACCTTTAAATTGATAAACTACTATTTTCTGTAATTTTATTTTCATTATACAGATATTTTGGTTGCAATAACGGCCGTCTGGTCTAATGGTCAGAGCTCCTGAATGCGAATCTTGAGGTCGCGGGTTCGATTCCCGCTGAGGGCAGATATTTGTGTGATGTACACGAGTATTTGTACCTTAGTCTTGGATGTCCTATGTATTTATGTCTATATCTATCTATACAAGTAAATATATCGTTGTCTGTCCGTCAATTTACGGTCCGTGTACAATTTGTGTGGAATTGTCCTGAGGTATGAATATTTTCCAGAACAACATTTCTCGCAAAAAACGCCTCCTAAAATGAAATCCTAGATCCGCACCTACTCATATTCGCCGATATCAATTTGGGTCAAGTACGAGCGTAACAAAACAATATGATATCAGTGAAAAACGCCTCTCGCCAAGCCATATTGTTGTGCAGTGACATCACCTAGGGACAAACAAAGTCATTTGTATTCGAGACAGACCTCGAACGGACTACTATCGAGATGAGACCGACCTACACAACACTAAGGAATACAGATTTATATTAATCAACTGTGTTGCTTTCTGCTTATGATATTTTTTATCCTTTTACTGTGGTTTTTTCTTATATTCGAGATAAAATCTCAGCTTCTTTCTTCACTCATCCTTGAGTGAAGAAAGATTGACGAAACAGATATACAAAGCAAAAATGTGTGCAAGAAGAGGCAGAGGAAGGCCACGTTCCAACTACCTGGATCAAATAGATCGGACTCTGAAGGACGGGAACGTTAAGAGTACTCGAAACCGACGAGCATGTATGAAGAGACTGATGAATGTGACGAAGCGAAAGAGGTATGTAAGTCTAGAGAGAACTGGCGCTCTATACTCTCTGCCTACCCCGTTAGGGACTTGGCGTGATGATATGTATGTATGTATGTAAATCTCAGCTCTCAAATCAGCACGTTTAAATAAGAGAACGGCAAAGAAAGGAACGATTATGTTAATATGGACGTACGTGCCATCGCAATCGGCTTCTTAAAATATTTTTGACACGAATTAACTCCCGCGAATTCGGCCTTTAGAATTGGAAAGTATAAATAAATAACTTACTCCACGCCTGATTAGTCACAGCACGAGCTTTACGGTGAAGGAAAACATCGAGAGGAAACCTGCATACGTCTGAGAAGAAATTCGAAGGCGTATGTATAGTCGTGCTTGAGTAACGGCGATGGACTCACGATCTGTCACCTAAAATATATTAGTGCCGGAAAGTGGGTGTAAGGGTACTACCTAAACACCTCTGCCTACCTCTACGGGGACCCTTGTGAGAAGGCGTGAGTATAATCCACACCTCATGTTATTATCATACAAATGATAGCGTGAACGAGGACAGAAAGCGGTTTGTCTGAAGTAGGTCCTACTGCCAGAATAACGTTTTAGTCCTCAGGCCACCTAGCTCACCGCGGTAACACAGCATAGAATGTTGGCATGGGATCTTTTGAAAAACGTCAGGCGATCTATACGACTTCTGTTTTGTTAAATCACTATTAACACCCTGTGGTTTGACCAGTGTAAAAATTGTTTTGGAACATCTTGTTGACACCCAGCTAATAATGTATTAAAAGTAATGTATGCCAAATTTCATCAAAATCCGTTCAGCCGTTTCGGCGTGTTTGACAAACGAACATAATCGCAATCTTTCGCTTTTAAAAAACTTTTTTCGCAAAATAAATATATATATGAGATATCAAGTTCAATAGGTGTATGAAAAAAAAAGATCGCGTGGGTACGAATCTAGCAGAACCAGTGCCGGATAGTTGATCTAAGTGATGCCGCTATGACAACTTTACAATGATGTATTTTGCAAGGTCTCCACAATAAAAGCAAACAGTGACAAATGCATTAAGATCTTTGTGCTAGAAAAATGACGCAATTTAAATGATGATATAATTTTAGTAACCATTAACTAAGCATGACTTGATGCAGTATATGTGTTAGTCGCAGGCTATTAAAAATCATCATGAATATGCGCCACTTTGAAGTTTTCTCTTTTTTATACATCGGTACATGAGATAAAGGAGTTCTATAATGTCTCTGCGGAAAATTTGTTATCAAATTTATTAGACATTAGTTATTGGATTAGAAATTCATAGCTCAACTCTCAAATACGGAAACGTCAAGAGTACTCGAAACCGAGGAGCACGTATAAAGAGACTGATGAATGTGGACGAAGCAAAAGAGGTATGTAAGTCTAGAGAGTACTAGCGCTCTATACTCTACAGCCTCCCCCGTTACGGACTCTACGTGATGATATGATGAGATTAGATATTTAGATCGAAGGATAGGCTGAAAGTAAGGACCATCACTATTGGTTTAATACGAGCCAAGTTTTTTTATTTAATTACCAACGATCCCAGCAGTTATTATAACATAAATGAAGACATGACAGAATCGAAACCGGTAGGGACTTGGTGTGACGATATCTATATGTATGGTGGGATGTGTGTCTTGTGCTCTAAAATTTTCGCCTACACATTTAAGTACAGCACATTTCTCGCGGCCTCCTTACAGCCCACTAGTCTGTCGACAACTTGTTGACTCAGTGTACCTGCCACTAATTACATGGTTGCGTCCATTATCCCTTACCGGCGTATGCAAATTGAGCGCATTATGCACGGTCGCGCGCCGCACTGCTGCACTGCTACACGCTTGGGAAAAATCTGCTAATATCCTACTATATATCCTCACGCCTTCCTACAAGGGTCCCCGAAGGGGTAGGCAGAGGTGTATAGGTAATACCCACACACCTACTTTCCAGCAGAGGCATATTAGGTGCCAACGTGACAGATGGCGAGTCCATCGCCGTTACTCAAGCACGACTATATATACGTCCTTGAATTTCTTGTCAGACGTATGCAGGTTTCCTCTCGATGTTTTCCTTCACCGTAAAGCACGTGGTGTGACTAATCATTGTACTTAAGTTCAGAAAACTCATTGGTACCACCACGGCTCTCCATCTCCATCCTACTAATATCTATTATAAATGCGAAATTTATCAATGAAATGAACTGTGTAAAACCGCAAGGCACATGTAGTTGTTCACAATATGAGCATGACATCGGGATGGAAACATTTAGCGTCAATAATTTACTTGTATGAGAGGGTGCGCCATTAAACTCCCGTATGGAATTTCAGGGGATAGCAGCCAAATTTCACTACTTTGAACCCACTACCATGATTTTGATTGCTACTACTCGAAGTCCACGATATATTACAAATGAAAAGAATATGAGGGAATAACATATTTATATGGACGTATGTCAGTCGATCGACTTATCCATATTATAACAGTCTTCATCTCTCATCTTTTATTTATCAACACTTCCCAATATTTGATTGGACGAATCAATTTATGTACATCCGTGTAATGTGAGGTACGTAACCGAAGGGATTTCTGTCATTCATATCGGCAATCGTAAATACTAAAGTGGGGTTTACAAGGGTACTATGTAATGCTATATTATACTGGCCTTAAGCGCTTAAGAAAACCTCTTTCCGCATTGTACTAAATCGATTATTATTACGCTTTTCCGGACCCGAGCTTAAGCTAATCAAGCGTCGCGGTCCCCTGCGATCCCGTATAAAGCCCTGGATCCCGGTCGAATCCCGGTCGCGGGACTAATGTCGCGGCCGCCGGACAAATAGACCGTTGGATTAGCGACGCCTTGATTAACTAAACCGAGTGGCGTTTGCTCTCGTTTGTTATGCACCCCTGGTACTTTGGGATTAGAACACGACTCGCTCTGTAAGGGATGCAGTTGTCACGGCTGTGGTCATTGATTGGCCCATTGTCTGATTGAAATACATAAAGGCTGCCTACGAAGCTAAACGGTCGCGGGTTCATTTTCAGATCCTATCAAACAACAGTGTTCGAACCATTGTCTATGTTGCTCGTATCACTATATAATATTAATTAAGCCCCCGTCGCGTCTGTCTATTACTGATAAATTCATGAACTTCTGAACGAACAAATAGACAGAATTACTAATGAGTTTTAAGTATATCATTTGTTAAGGTTTCGTATAAATTGGTTCATACTAATGCGACTCTACGACAAAAAAAATTACACACAACATTTAATCCAAATCAGTTTACGAGGAGCTTTTTTAATACCACTGGGGTGGCAAACAAGCATGCGGCCGACCTGTTGTAGGCGGTTACCGCCGGCTATGGACGCTTGCAATACCAAGGGCGTCGCGCGTTGCCAACCCTGCAGAGATCAAGTTGGGTGATATACACACGTTCAGTAGAATTATTTATTATATGTATAATACCTGGGACAATTCCACACAAATTGACCTAGTCCCAAATTAAGCAAAGCTTGTGTTATGGTAACTAGACAACGATAAATTTACTTATATAGATAGATATATACATAAATACATAGGTACAAAGGTACAAATACTCGTGTTCATCACACAAATATTTGCCCTCAGCGGGATTCGAACTCGCGACCTCAAGTTTCGCAGTCAGGAGCTCTAACCTCTAGCCCAGACGGTCGTATAATGATATATCAAAGAATTCAGTCGAAATATCAAGCAATGACGAAGTTTTGTTGTGAGACCAGACGGAAGTCCAAGGTATGAGTCATGTACGTTCATTAAGCTTGTCATCGGTCGCGGATGCACGCAATCTCCGTGATACGGGCGGCTAATGGCTGAAATTAAATGTAATATGGCCCTCCAGCCAGTGATAGCTTAATCGAGCTCGCTTGCTGGATGGGGCATAGGAAATTGTGTTGAGTCTTCCAGTTGATCATCGGGCGAAGTTACCTTAAGACCATTGCTATGTAGTTCCTAAATAAACGACGAGTGAGATTACTTTTTAGTAATTACAATATATGAAAAACACACCCACTTTCCGCCAGAGATATATTTTAGGTGCCAACTTTGTGAGTCCATCGCCGTTACTTAAGCACTCTAGACTATAAATACACCTTTGAATTGCTTCTCCGACGTATGCTAGGTTTCTTTCGATGTTTTCATTATCTGCAAGGCTCGTGGTGAGACTAATCACGGTACTTAAGTTCAGAAAATCTCATTGGTCCAATCAGGATTCGAACTAGCGATATTTGTGTCGCAGAAAACTACTCGGCCACCATGTCATTTCTTTGTGGGAAGGTGTGAGGAATTTGGCACATAGCTTATTAGCTGGGTTAACACCCGCGGGCTTAACTACAGAAAAGTTTATAAAGCTATTATATGAGAATTGGGAACCTTAGAGCGATAGCTTGCTCATGTTCCAACAAGATAACCGTTGGATTCAGGGAACACATTATCAACCTCTTCAAAACATTAACCATTGATTTACAATGAGCATTAACATCGCTGCAACTAGACACCGACGGAATCATATTCAGATTTTATAAAGTGACGTTGACATATTGTACGGTCTATCAAACTTAACCTAAAAGAAAAATGTCTACTCAAGATTCTGCTATAGATAACTATTTTCACATTCATCATTCAGTAGAGTAACTATTGTTCTGGGTGGGAGGGTATCTAGTTATAGCGCACATAGATCTGGTGAATTGAATGTATATACAAGAACATGTATGAAGAGAATAATGATAGTGGACGAAGCGAAACAAGTATTTAAGAAGCGTAGCAAGAAGTGAAAAGAAGTTGTATCTGCCTACCCCAACGGGAAAGAGTCTTGAGTATGTATGTATATTAGTACGATGTAGTTGAAACAAGCCTACGACTCTTCCTTAAGTCGGTTGGGTTGTACCGGGCCCCGGTAGACCTTATATTTAAAGGAGTGTGTGCACGAGGGATCAAGGGTTCCCCTTCTTCCAGCCTAATAATTTCTCTGGGAAACCTTACCGGTTTAAAAACAAACCTTAGAGGATGCTCAACGTGAATACGAGTCGCTTAAAATATCGAAATGGACAGTTATAAAGTGTACTCGAAACAAAATAATGTCGATGCTTCGTCGTGTCATGAATGTACGACACAGTGAGAGAAGGCAATTTTGACAGGCACACTAAATGGATTATTGTCACACAATTTGGAGACGAGCCAGCGGTGCACGCCGTTAGCAATTTTTTTTCTAGTTTCCAACTCTTTCGTAAGCCATTAAAGTGTTTTTCGTTTGAATATTGTGCAGTGAATTTAAAATTTCATTGTGTGTAGTTTTAATATAGCTTAATCTGCTTTGGGTTATAATAATATTGTAGAGCACAATAATAATATGGAAGAAACAAAGATTGTATCTCTGGAGCAACGAAACCCGATTACTGCTACGAGATGTTGAACATAAAATGTAAGATGCTATTACCAGCATCTTATAGATGCAGGAAAGTTGTTTTCAACTCAATGAAAATAAATCAATAATGATCGCAGCGGGGGCTTCATAAAATCAACAACTCCATGTTCCCACATGCTATTCAACAAATGGCAAAAAATAACATGATAGAACGTACAATCGCTACAAAATTCCACTCCTGTCTGGGAATCGAACCCAGGAAATCCGCTGGTAATGGTGGTACCGTTGCACCAATGCGTCTAACGGGACTACTCGAGTACATTCGTATGAGCGCACAATTATATTACGACCGGAACACCGAGATTGCTTCAATTATTGTGTAACTAGAGAACCAGCCTAACGAGACTAGTATTCAAAGAAATTCTCAAGTGCCAGGGGTCACCCAAAACTGGTATGTTTTTGATATACATTTCATATATCTAAGTCATCATTCATACACTTTGCGCTGTCACGATCCGCCCGGGGCTTAATCTAATTTAAAATTCATCCGACGAACTTAAAAAGTTCACTTAATTTGACGAAGTGGAGCCACGGAGACGGTTTTGTACTTTGTTGGGTAGCTTCTTAAGGTGCGTGAGGGCGCATTGACCGTCCTATTTATGGGGTAGCCGCCTTTGAATTTATTTGCATAACCTTCATTGCTAGGCACGGTCCGCCTAATTGCAAACCGGCTCTTTTGAAAGCGGCAATGGTACATGTCGTTAACGATGCGCTCGTAAAAGTCAGGTTCGTGATAGTTCATACCCCTTTCAATTTGCAATTAACAGTCGTATCTTTTGTAATCATAACCCTATAAACCTTTATAAGGGAAGGTAACAAATGTTAATCATATGTTTGGTTGTGCTAATATTATAATATAATATATCCTCACGCCTTCCCACAAGGGTCCCCGAAGGAGTAGGCAGAGGTGTATAGGTAATACACACCCACTTTCCACTAGAGGTATATTAGGTGCCAACGTGACAGATGGCGAGTCCATCGCCGTTACTCCAGCACGACTATACATACGCCTTTCAATTACTTCTCAGACGTATGCAGATTTTCTCTCCATGTTTTCCTTCACCGTTCAGCTCGTGGTGTGACTAATCACTGTACTTAAGTTCAGAAAAACTCATTGGTGCAGTCGTGATTCGAACTTGCGACCTTTGCGTCGCAGGCAATTGCTCGAACCACTCGGCCATCACGGCTCCTAATATTAATAGTATCAATATTCTACACTTATATTAACTTTACGCCATTCCAAAATAGTTCCCGATGGGGTATGCGGAGGTATAACAACAGGTACCGACAAGATAGACAGCGGGTCCTATGCCGATTCTCAAGTACGGCCAATATATAGTTTTTTATACACATGCAGATTTCTTCTCGATGTTTTTCTTCACTGAAAAGCTCGTGGTGTCACTAATCACTGTACGTCAGGTTTTCTGTTAAGGTCAGAAACACTCATTGGTACAGTCGAGATTCGAACGTGTAGGTAATCCTTGCGTTGACTACTCGAAGCTTTCGGTCACCACGAATCTTAATAAAATAAACATTCTTAGAAATGGGTATTCTATTTAATATTCCTTTTGTATATATACAATTCGACATGTCTATGGAAACATATCAGTCTACAAACCAATTAACATGTGCCCGGTCTTGGCACATGCGTTGCATTTGCACTCAATTTGTTCGTGATTCTCGAAAACAGAAAGTTTCCGTCCATTGCCAATTTATCGGCACTTTGGTTCGGCTTTTTCCAAGTGTACCCTCGTTAAGCTGGTAATGAATAGTGTGGCATGAGGACGCGTCGTTTTTGCCGCGCAGGTGGTGGGGGCCTCTAGCATTAAATAGATTGATGTCGAGCTCTTGCATACACTTAGTGTAATTAAAATCTTAAAAGATTTATACTGAACTCAGCTTTTACGAATTTCCCTTTTCCAAACGCTTTGAAGTGGTTATCGGGGATTTTCGGAGCTTGCGTAATTTCTGAACGAAATGTTTTGACCTACCTGTGGAGTTGTATTTGAATGTGACTATTTTCAGGCGAATATTTATTTGAGATTTCAATCAGGAATTTCACAAGTAGTTGTTAAGGAAGCCGTAGTGGTCGTGTGGATCAAGGAATCAATTATAAATGTTTATTATGTGGGATCTAATTCATGTCAAAAAGTTTTTCAGAATTATGGCAGCTTCTTTATTCATTTTTATTCATAGAACCAAGGTAAATTAAAGTTAAATATTAATTATTTATCACACAATTTATAGTAGCTTTACGTTGAAGGGAAACAGCAAAAATTTACTTGAAGGAAGTTAATTAAAGCCTTATAGACGACGACAGACTCGCCATCTATCACGCTGGCACCTAAATATATCTCCAACGACAAGTGGGTATCATTATAACTTTGTCTATTCTCGCAAGAGTAGATAATTTGTGATAAATGGCGAATGTAACTATTATGCTAAGCTTAAACCTTACAACGCCATAAGTAGTTGCAATAATTTATCATAAATCAAGCTGATTAATGATGCTTACATATTTTATCGGACTGTGATAACACATATATGAAGAATAATGATGCTGATTATAAGACGTGACTGTGTGGGTATGGTGGACTGAATGGGGGGTAATTGGGGAATGCTTTAGTGATGAAGATGAGGGTAAAGTAAACTGTCATTCGCGGTGATTATCGAGATAATTACGCGATTATTTTTAAAAAGTCATCACGAGTCCCCCTGTCACTGGGTAAACAGAGGGAGGACTGGGTAAACTTGCTCTTACGCTTCATCCACATTCACCAGTCTCTCCATACGTGGTCGGTCGTGGTCGTGAAAAGGTCTAAAATTCGATCTCTTTTAACACACGTTCTTATTTGAAGCTTTCAAGATACTGTAATATAGTAAGTCTAGAGAGAACTGGCGCTCTATACTCTCTGCCTACCCCTTCAGAGACTCGGCGTGATGATATGTATGTATGTATGTATGTAAGTAAGTAATATAATGAACAGGCTGTCCCGCCCAGCTTCGCTCGGGTGAAAAATACGATGGTAGCGCCACCTATCGCGTTCAATTGTGAATCTAAACCATTCTCGACAGAAAACAGAAAATTTCATAAAAAATTTTTGACTTTCTGGTACGTTTTGTCTTGCTTTGTATCTACTGCAAAACAAAATAATTTGACTAAAGGGTCTAAGAAATCCGAAAAAGGGGTTTCATACCCAAAATGGTTTGGGCATCGCTGGTCCAGGTAGTTAGAACGTGGACTTCCTCCGCCTCTTCTTCCACACACTTTCGCATTATATGTGTATCTGTATTATCTTTTTCTTCTCAACTATCTTAACACACAAACTAACCTTCATGTTTACAATCACACCATCGTTCACGTCAGTAGTTTTGCCAATATCTTCATTGCAGATTTGATCTAACATCGTTACGCCGCACATTTTTCGAAGGGGACGTCAACATCTTTTGTTCTTATAACTAGAGTCTTACACAACCAAGTTAACAGCTACATGTCATCACACAAGTCGTGTCTCTTTACGCTCCCACGCAAATTGTCAGCATTATAATGTCTAAGTATGGTTGGTAACACCGTTTAGATGTGTTTACACGACTCGGCGCATTAAATGATGGCTATTAAGAAGACGTTGCGTGCGTATGATTTATTAAAGCCGCATTTTATGGTAATTTTCTATACATTACTTTTTAAAGTATTATAAAATTATATAGCTTCGGTAAGTGGCTTACACATTTTTTAGTGCCTATCTCTTTTATGATTGGTATCATTACATATCGAATTCATTGCGTGTCTATTTTTAAAGGTTTCATTATTTTTTGCACACGTAATTTGCGCAAACTAAATGTCTAAATAAAATAACCAGACCAGACAAGCTTCCTAGCTTGCGATCCAGCAACGCTCTAAGCCGAGGTCTATACCCCAGAGGGGTTGCCAACACAAACAACTGGATACCAACAATTCCATGAGCAATATTGTCTTTCTCACTTATCACGACAGCACTACACTTTCACCTCACATTAGCGTCTTTGTCGCCTAATATTTCCAAACTGGTTAACTGGCTGTTTATAATACATTAACGAGGGGACTCGATTTACCTCATTATAGGCCTGGAAACGTGTAATAAGGGTTCACTGAACTTTGAAGTTAATAAAAAATGGACACACATTTGTCCCACATGAAGCGCTATCACGCTCTCGAACTGCTAACTTTTATTTCTTTTTGTGACATGTCGACTAATATACTTTTAGATGTTCAGCTATTTTATAATAGCTGAAAATCTCTTAGAAGCGTTACAAAGTTATAACACGTTTGCCTAGAGTTGCCGAATTTTTTGAGAAGTCGCTTGAAACGGAAAAAAAAGAATATGTTCGAATTCCGAATGCATCGCATTTTCTTTGATTTTTGAATGATGTTAAATTTAATGACGTTTTGAAATACTCGCTATCTTTGACAGAAAGAGGGTGTGTTTCACCTCTGCCTAGTCCTTTGGGTCCCTTGCGGAAAGGCGTAAAAATGTATATAAATAAGGCTGAATTTGCACACAGAATACGGTATTCAGGGCAGAATATGTTCGAGGAAGTCTCCTTCTAGAACATCCTATGTTCTCTGTCCCTAATATCCCTATGTACGTGCGTGTGTCCTACCTGTGTGTGTGTCTGTGTATGTACGTGCATGTGTCTGTGTTGTGTGAAGACACTCAAAATGCGAACTCAACCACTACATGATACTGTAAAGCACATGCATGATAAAGCATACTCAAACACAATTGATGCGATCCGTCACCTAATAAAGCTTAAATTGAGTAATCCGTGATATTATCCTATTAAATTCTATGTAAGCGTTAATTTGCCGGTGGCGTTGATCATGAGATGCATCCGCCCTGCAATGGAAATTGTAATTAAATACCGTGCTAACAGAGCATTGTTTGCAATGACCTTATTAATTGGGATTTGCAACTGTCAAAGCACTAGCTGTCAAGCCTGACTTCGCTTGGATGTAAAAAGCTTGCTTCACGGATTTTTCCCTACCCCGTAAAGCTACAATGACAATTAAAATAATAAGAACCCGCAACCTTTACTAATGATTACTTTACAACCAGGACTCAGTTTTAAAAATAAATTAACAATACATACATACATATCATCACGCCAAGTCCCTAACGGGGTAGGCAGAGAGTATAGAGCGCCAGTTCTCTCTAGACTTACATACCTCTTTCGCTTCGTCCACATTCATCAGTCTCTTCATACATGCTCGTCGGTTTCGAGTACTCTTAACGTTCC
>JACCPG010005295.1:0-21984 GCA_016069955.1 Drepana arcuata
TTAAATATAATTATTTTATAAACAAAGTAGTAATTTTGTAACACAATATTTAGCTATCGTAAATATGGGTTGAAGTAACAACGCCCACCTGTATACAGCCTGACCCTTATTTCGACGCCTCGTAAAAGACAAAAACTCCGCTCCACCACCGACCTACAACTAACTTTCTCCTGTCCAAACTTGATCCATTCACAAATCTTTCTCACCCTTGTTTGTAATACAATGGTGTTTTTATAAACGAAGTGTAGTTTGCCAAGTGTGAACCGCAAGGAATGGACTACATCTCAGTCTAGATCGGTCAGCTGTGCCGTGCGCACGCTATACATAGCTATATGTTTACTATCATAAAATAACATGTGAACTGACGTTACGTGACAGTTTAATTAAGTGAAGTGACAGTGACGTGACCTGTCTTTGTAGATGTCATGCTACAGCGTGTAGCTGCGTAGCGCCGTAACAAACACGTGGTTGACTTTTACGAGAACTCGCAACGAGCTGTCAGATTAGTGTGTTGAATATAAAATATCGAACAAAATTGGGCTTACAAAAATGCTTACATACTATCTACACCTTCATGGACACCTGTGGGAAGTTGTGATAATATATAAATAAAGATGTTAATTCAGGTTATCCTGGCTTCAACTGTTTTCAATCAATTCAGCCATTGAAAATAAGTAATCATTCAATTTAGGACCTAATGGACCACTCGTATAGGTCGTAATTACTCCAACCGGTACGTAAAATATTCACTGAAAAGAAGAGGCGATAAACATATTGGCTGTTGATTGATCAACAAAACTTCATACATCTATCCTCACAAAGTTTCACGTTTACAATATTAGTACATACCCGTGATGTATAGTTAATAATGTTTCATGTCGACATGAGCAGATGTAGAAGGAACAGAAACTGTTTAATATAGTAACTATCTATTCATAGAAGTTTGCCACCAGTGTCGAAACTAGTTCACTGCTTCATGAATCAGACCACTTAACTAGAACCTAGAAACACGAATCTAGACTTTAACATCAAGAGCACTGGCTATCTTAGGCTGAAAGCTTCAAAGAAACTGTACTCAACATTTTCTTTGATACAATCATATACACTGCTATTTGCTATTAATATATATTACATATGTTTATGTATAATAAACATACATATATATAATATGGCGGCACACCGGTATCTGGGAAAGAAACCTCATAATACATACTTACGTGCCGTATCGAATAGCACTGCTTTCTGCATCAGGCCCTTAATCCAACCATCTCACGAGAGCCTCTTAAGGTGTAAACTAATTTATGTAAACTTTACTCTAAATACCTATTAAGGTATCAGAGGTGTCACATTGCATATAGTTTTCACCAAGTTAGACGGCATTTTTCCCATTCATATCACTCTACCTTTAGCTTAGAACTACTATAATAATGGTTAATCATTACTGCAAATTCTGTTTTGAAAACAACAAAAGTGCCCGTTTTTAAGTCACTTAGTATGTCTACTATAAAGTTCATAGTCAGAATCGAAAACCGTCAAAATATATTCCAATAAAATGGAATATTTTTAATTCCTCTCCTTTTTACTCGTACACGTTTGTAACAAAATATTTTCCTATCCGTGATTTTAATATTATCGTTTATATAATTATCGCAAGTTCGAATCCCGACTGTACCAATGAGTTTTTCTGAACGTAAATACAGTGATTAGTCACACCACGAGCTATACGGTGAAGGAAAACATCGAGAGAAAACCTGCATACGTCTGAGAAGAAATTCACAGCCGTAGGTATGTTTAGTCGTGCTTGAGTAACGGCGATGGACTCGCCATCTTTCACGTTGGCACCTAATATACCTCTGGCGGAAAGTGGGTGTGTGGATATTACCTATACACCTCTGCCTACCCCTTTGGGGACCCTTGTGGGAAGGCGTGAGGATATATTATTTATTTTATTTTTATTATTTATATAATTATCCTTTTATCTTCATCTGTATGCATGAGTTTATTCGCAAATGCTCGCTCAATGAACCCGGAATATTATATCTTACTAATATTATAAATGTGAAAGTCTGTAAGTTTGGATGTTTGCGGTTCTTTCACGGCCAAACGGCTGAACCGATTTCGCTGAAAGTTGAAATGGTGACAGCTTATACCTAGTAATAGGACATAGGCTACTTTTATTTGTTTTATCCTGAAATATTCAAGTTCTTATATTATAATGTACAATGCTCTTTCACGGCATAGCGACTGAACCGATTCTAGCAGGAAAATTTCCAAAGCTACTTTTTCGCACTCCACGCGGGCGAAGCCGCGGGCATAAGCTAGTATACTTATAAATGCATGGTTAAAAGACAGAGCTTATATTCTTTTAATCAATGAAAATCATACAGATTTTTTTTTAATGAAAGCCAGAAAACTTTAGTAATCGTAGTGTATATAGTATATTAAATATGTATTATAGTCGAGTCATATTGTATAAAAATAATAATATAATATATCCTCACGCCTTCCCAGAAGGGGCCCCGAAGGGGTAGGCAGAGATGTATAGGTAATACCCACACACCCACTTTCCGCCAGAGGTATATTAGGTGCCAACGTGACAGATGGCGAGTCCATCGCCGTTACTCAAGCACGACTATACATACGCCTTTTGAATTTCTTCTCAGACGTATGTAGGTTTCCTCTCGATGTTTTCCTTCACCGTAAAGCTCGTGGTGTGACTAATCACTGTACTTAAGTTTTAGAAAAACTCATTGGTACAGTTGGGATTCGAACTTGCGACCTTTACGTCGCAGGCAACTGCTCGAAACACTCGGCCACCACGGCTCCATCTCATATTCATATACATATCTCATATTCATATACATATCTCATATTTATATACATATCTCATATTCATACTCGTCATATTGTAATATACCCTAAAACCCCTGTATTAAAGTGTATAATATCACGCGCACAAGTTCTGAACATAATACTTCTGTATTGACTTATGAAGCAAGCGCAGGCAAGACTTCAAAGAATCGCAAAATAATTCCCATTGGTTCTGCGGTTTATTTATCTGACATTCGATTCCCTTTGACTTAAAGTTCATCAAGGGTATTCGAAATCAATTTCATTCAGAAGTTATTATAAATAAAGAGAGAACAGAAGTTGATTGCTATTAGAAGTCTAATGAATTATTAAATATCCAAGCATACATTGTATGTACATTACATAACTATGTATTTATTTTTAAAATAAAATGTTGCAATTGAAAACAGAACCTCATAAATTTTCACAGTCAGGTAAACATCGATATAGAATAATTAGTTTTATGGCAAATATCGGCATATAGTGAGTATATGTGTCTATCGGTTGTGTGTATGCTATAATTAACCATCAGTAGCCCGTCATAACTACTGTTTTTATAAAAACAAATAAAGTTAAATGACATTATATTAATTCGCATCTGATTCGTAAAATTATGAACCTGAAAACATAAAAAGAAGAAAAGAAGGGGCTGCGCCTAAACGCTGGCAAGACTAAGGTTCTGGTATTCGAAAGAGATGAACAAGTGACCGAGTGTGCTATATCGGTAAATGGGCAAATTCTAGAGCAAGTGAATGAATTTGTATATCTTGGAAGCATGTTCACACGAGATGGAAAGTATGAAAAGATATTGAAAGAAGGATAACTGCCGGAAATAAGGTGAATGGAGCCATGTCGGCGTTGATGGGCAGTAAAAGTCTGAGCAAGAATGCTCGAGTTGCTGTCCACAACGCGATATTGGTACCTACCTTATTGTATGGCAGCGAATCCTGGGTATGTCAGAGGAAGTATGAAAATAGCTTGAATGCAGTCGAGATGCGATCTCTTCGAAAATGTGCGGCGTAACGATATTAGATCGAATCCGCAATGAAGAGATTCGCAAATCAACTGGCGTGAATGAGGGCGTGATTATAAAGATGAAGAAAGGCATGTTACGTTGGTTTGGACACATAGAAAGGATGAGTGAAGAAAGATTGACGAAACAGATATACAAAGCAAAAGTGTGTGCAAGAAGAGGCAGAGGAAGGTCACGTTACAACTACCTGGATCAAATAGATCGGACTCTGAAGGACGGGAACGTTAAGAGTACTCGAAACCGACGAGCATGTATGAAGAGACTGATGAATGTGGACGAAGCAAAAGAGGTATGTAAGTCTAGAGAGAACTGGCGCTCTATACTCTCTGCCTACCCCGTTAGGGACTTGGCGTGATGATATGTATGTATGTATGTATGAAAACATAAACTTATTGAAATTTACAACTGGTAAAGCGGAAACTCAAACAAGTTACTGTTTCGATTTTTTTTTATTAAATCGACGGCAGAAGCACATGCAATTCTCAACTTCGGATAAATACGCTTCGATCAGCGCCTTATTTGTTGTTGTTGATATGCACGAAGTTGACCGGCATGAATAAAAATAGCCGACGTTTTCGAACAGTCAACCCCTTCTAATGCCACTTTGTGTCTCATGCCCGAACGCTTTATTTTTTAATTTCGTGGCTTTTGTAAGTGAGCATCAATTCCAAAACGTAACACTACTATTCGTCAAGAATAATTAAGAGTACTGCAGCGTAGTAGAATTACTTCGCAAACGTAGTAGAATTACTTCTCAAAAGTATTGAATATTCTTCAGCATGCCTTTCAGCGTAAAACTCCCGGTGTAATAAAGATTGATCATTGATGAATGATGTAATGAAGATGAAGCTACGCATGCTTTGAATATTTTGCACGGACACACACCTACCCTCGCTCTCACACACATATATGCACACCACTCTTAGCGTCCACTATCCATAATTCGAACTGACCTTATCTCCCTAATTAAACCTGATTAAGAGACTACAAGTGGGTGTCCTGGAGGCTTGAAATACAGGATTAACTTAATTTAGTGTGCTGTGCTCATATTATTTATTATATTTCAGTTAAAAACGCCGATAAATTGAGTCATGTAATATCTGTTGTGGTGAATAAATAAAACTCTATTCTATTGAATCTCGTATATCCTTCACCTTAGTGGGCATCGGGCCTGGCTCCATGTAACGAGGTCAAATTGACAGACTGGGGGGCGCCGTGATTATTGACTGAGAGAACGCACTGCCAACATAAACACAACTGTGATAGATGGAAAACGGTTGGTGTTTTGTTTTTAATTTGGAAGTTTTCTACAGCATGTATGTAGGTAATTTCAGGTGTGCCTGATAATCGTATTTACGGAAGTCGAAAAAAGTTAGCGTGCTAATAAACCAATTCAGACATAATATGGGTTGATGTTTAAAACCGCTACTCGTCATTGTTTTTTGAATTATAATAAAAATTGAATACATTCTCATTTAGCCATTCTTATATGTAGGTAATTAAACAAACCATAAAAAAATTCATTTCTGGACATTTCAAATGGGGACCATAGATTAATTAAATATAGCTAAATCAAATATAATTACACCTTATCATATGATAACTAACAAATATGTTAAGCATTGTATGGAGAGCTTCTTTATATATTAACAAAGCTTTTATTTTATATACAACAAATAAATAAATACAAAGGCAACATTAGTACAACACAGAGCTTATTTGGAGTAAACCGCTGCGGCATTCGGCGTGATAAAGAGGTCAATCCACCCAGACCTGCAGGCGCCAGACCAAATTGTCTGTTTTGCACGGTTTCTATACGCCCAATGTAACATTACAATACATGTTACATAGAGAAAAATCATCAATATATGACTTGAAGCTACTTCTTATCATACAAGGCGGGTGTACACAGCACTATGCCTTCCCTTTTGCGAAAAGGATAAGCATGAAGCTGACTATGACCACTCCTGAGGAAAGGAGAAGTAATTTCCCTCATTTTAAAAATATTATGATTTTATTCCAAAGTTGTTTGTTTATTGACACTTGAGAAACCGTAATGGACTCGCCATTAGCTTAAAGATAGATAGTGAGATAGTGTTTTGATAATCCTGCCTGCGTGAAGATAAATATTTATGCACTTTTTTATGCATTATATATGACTTTTTAAATGAAATTAATGTTACTCCTTCTGTGTCGTAAGCCTCATAAACTTTCTGAATATTGAGGCAAGTTTCTTTCGTGATCCTTTTTTCGTGTCTTAGCATGACTTCTTTTTCCGTACTTTTCGCCGTAACTTGACCATTTCCCTTCGCATGAACGATGTTCAAATCCCAGATTGCTGAGTTATAGACTATGCAATCTAAATACCGTTTTCATATCAATTTTTATTTCCTAATTTTACTTATTACAAGCTCAACCCCTTAAAAACTAAAGGAATAGGTTCTTCTCATCTCACGTAAACTCTTAGTCGTGGTAACCGCTTAACACAAGTCAAGCTATAAGCCGCATTTATCACTTTTAAAGTACAAAAATACATGATGGAATTGATTATTTTCGTAATAAACACGTTTCCTTTTGCGACAATGAGGCATATCAAAGCAACATATTATTGATCCAGAATCTTCATCTCGAAGTGGGTCGGAAAATAAGATGAAGTCATTGGCTTTTGACAGCCCGGAATCCACCGCTTAATTTCAGGAATGGTTTATCATTGTCACCGTCCCTTGTGTCACCTGCGTCGCATTAGAGATTGCCATCAATTGCTGGAACTGGATACGCCCGTAGTTAATATGTTCTATATTGTAGAGAGAACACCTGCCTGGGAGGCTGCCTATTGTTATTCGATTGATTGATATAGTAAATGACATGTCCAAGTCAGGTGTAGCTATAATATTGGATCTGCTAAGATAGCGTAGGCTCTGCCCTTAACAATTTTGTATAACATCATTATTATATTTCTATAATAATAATATATCCTCACACCTTCCCACAAGGGTCCCCGAAGGGGTAGGCAGAGGTGTATAGGTAATACCCACACACCCACTTTCCAATATTATATTTCAAGATAATAATTTAGTTAAGCAAGAGTTAATTCTTCATTAAGCGTGGATCTAGTGGAGCACACACTTATTTTTCTTATACACTCTGAGAAATTCGGAGTGATGATACATTTTGTTATCCAAACAAAATAGTTTGTTTAATTCTTAAATTCGTTTTTTTGTGTATTTATGTATACTGACATTCCTTTTTTATTGACTACCAACCTGTTTTTCGATACAAGTATACATTCCATACCAATAATATATATCAACCGAAAACGCAGATGTTTTGATGCGTAAGATACATTGTATACTGAAAGTAAGAAAGAGACGCGCATTAGCTTCACATGCATGCCTTATATGTACATAGGTAATATTAAGTTATTTCCGCTATCAAATATATTATTTGAAATCAAAATATTATAAAATAATATTTAAATGTGAAAATATATTAATAATTAAAAGTATAGTTAGGCGAATCGATGCAAGTATAAATCCATACGCACGATTAAACTGACATACGTTTTTTTTTAATTAAAGTTGCCATTACAAAAAAAAACAAATAGTGCCTAGAAAACATCAGTAGATAGAAAGCAATTATTTGCAATCGGAATCATCTGCCGCGCACAGGCGGCTGTAGCATTTGACAAAAGTGGGCTTGTAGACAACGAGGTCAGCTTCTGAGACAAGACGACGCCGGGATATCGACTTGGATCAGCTGATGCTCCTGAAATGCCAGTAGTGTAGATCGCGGAGCGTGTGGGAACGCAGTGGGAGAAAAATAGTAGCTTCGAAAATGAGTTTACTGAGCGTTGCGTTAATCTAATGATTGATTATATAAGAATACGTTCAAAAAGTGTATCCAACTAAGTGTTATCCTAATTTAAAAAGTGTGGTGTCATATGTCATTGATTTTTTTCTATGGGATAAATGTTTAGCGCTATTTCGAAGTTTGAAATCATTAAATGGTCAGTGAAATATGGAATGTGAATATTTTCAAAGTCATTATGTGTAATTTGGTTAAGTTATCATTCTGAAGTAGGTACTGTATAATATTTTAAGCGATGAAGTTGTAACTTAACATAATAATAATAATAATATATCCTCACGCCTTCCCACAAGGGTCCCCGAAGGGGTAGGCAGAGGTGTATGTTCAGGTAATACGACTCAATGAGCTTGAGCTATTGAATTCATTAAAACCTTTGTTGATATTATTACATTATATGATATCATTTGCATTATTACAATTAAGATCTTGTAATAATGCTAGAGCTTCGTCCGGAGGAGTGTACTTTTTAAATTCGCTAGAATAATTCCTTTCACATTCAAGGAACGGTGAATGAAATTAAACCGGATTTCTCATTCTTTGACATTGTAACTAAATTAAAATAAAATACTTAAAGGTCAAGTTTATTTGAGCTTTACGAACGAACTTCCTTTCGGACCATCTTTTAAGACGATTATTCCTTTTAGTTCGTTTTTAGAACAAATATAATTTACTCGAGAACGTTTTACGATTTTTTGCTATTGAATCTTCTTATTAATAACCTATAGATAAAAATAATATATCCTCATGCTTTCCCACAAGGTAAAGAGATAGAACTGGCGCTCTATACTCTTTCGTTATGTTTATTCATGTTTACTTCATGTTAGTTTACACTTTTGTGCTTGAACTTTGCTCGTGTGGTCGGCGTGTCTCATTGCCGTGCATGTTAGAATAGGCGTTAATAATGGATCTTATGACGGTATAGCAGTTTTCGGGGATTCTTTACAAGGGAATGGTAACACGTGGTAGCGTATCTCGTACTGATTTTTTTTCGTTTTTTACGTTACGTTTACGCCTACCAAATTGTAATAATCTTCGCCCCTTCCCACAAGGTTCCCCGTTCCAAGGGGTGTGTAGGTAGTAGAACCCACGCAGCCACTTTCCGCCAGAGATATATATTTTAAGTGCTAGCGTGACAGATGGCGAGTCAGTCTCTCTTACTGAAACAAAACTAAACATACGCCTTTGAATTTCCTCTCAAGCGTATGCAGGTTTCCTCTCGATGTTATCCTTCACTGTAAAGCTGGTGGTATGACTAATCACTGAACTAAGTTCAGAAAAGCTCATTGGTACAGTCGGGGTTCGAACTTGCAACCTTCGTGTTGCAGACTACTTGAATCAAATCTTTTCAATATCGTTGCAGACTTCTATCAAATTCGAGAGTTTTCAATAAAATTATAATTAAGAGTATGTACCTATGAGTAACTCGAAACCGGCGAGTAATAAGCGACTTACCAATATGAATGGAGTGAAAGGTCTGTTAGTCTAAAGTGGAATGGCTTTCTGTTCTTTCTGCCTACTGCCTGATAGCATTACTTTTATACTGAAGTAGATATTAATGAAGTAATTGAATAACCTGCTAAATTATATAAATTAAACTACATTCAAATTAAAAGCAACTGGTATTTTACCACAGAACATTCAAAAACGCTTAGTTAATCAGTGAAAAACATTTAATTATATTTTCTTAAAGCCCAAAGAGTATTATTCAACGAACTAAGTGAAACATAATCGAATTACAAAATGGCGATGGTGGTATCGGGGAAGTCAAAACTTTGTGTGTGTGCGCTATTTGTGCTAATAGTGTTGGGTGTAACCCTCGCGGTGCTTTCGACTTTGAGACTATTCGAGAAGCCAGAGGACCATCAAGTCGGGACTGCTGAGAAGTATAGCCAGTGGAAGTCGACGCCACAAGTTGTAAATGGAGTAAGTACCTAGATCGCATTAAGCTGGAACTACTTTCATATTATTAGTCATCAATGTTTTTATTACAAATTGGACGAATTAATATTTTGAATTATAAAACATGATAGAAATGAAATTTTTGACTTAAAGCTTGGATTGTTAACACTAATTCATGCTCAAAATTAAACATTTCAAAAATAAGCTCTAAATAAATTCACTATGTTATACTAGCATTTCCACTTTGCTGTTTACCGGGAGCAGTGTGTGCGGAATGTAGTTCTAACTTAATGCAACGGTATGTCCGCAGTAATAAAAGGAACGATAAATCTAGTCCGGTCCCTACCCTTTGATAATAAAAGACATTGAGATGGATAAATTCTCTTTTGCATACAATTTGTATTGATGCGTCAGAGGTCTGTTGAATTAATTACAAATCGATACAGAAGAGTTTCTACTCTCTACTGCAAAATGTATTTCTATACATTCTGCAATGATAATTACTCTACATGCGTAGAAACTAACATTTATACAGTTGAAGAAAAAGATAAAATCTATTGGAGTCTATATTAAAATGCAAATTTTGAAGAAGTTGTTGAGTGATCAACTTACGTACCTTAATTCTTTGAACAATTTTATTAAATAATTAACCGTTGTTTGCCGTGGCAGCGGAGTAGTTTGATAAGTCGCCTGCAATACATAGATTGCAAGTTCGAATCCCAACTACACAAATGAGTGTTTTTGAACGTTAGCATAGTGATGAGTCACTTCACGAGCTTTGCGGTGAAGGAAAACATCGGGAGAAAACCTGCATACGTCTGAACGACGTATATATGAGAACGTAGATATATATGAGCTGCTCGAGAAACAGCGATAGACTTGTCTTTTGTCACGCTGTCAACAAAATATATTTCAGGCGTAAAAACACACGTTTTGTGTTTCACTTCGGAGAGTTCAATTTATTCCATTCATGGCAAAACATGGTGACACTAATTATATTATACCGTACAGGTCGACTTTACCAACCTATATTTATACAAATTAAATTAGCTTTATATATATATTAGGAGAGGTATATTAGGTGCCAACGTGACATTTGGCGAGTCCATCGCTGTTACTCAAACACGACTATACATACGCCTTTGAATTTCTTCTCAGACGTATGCAGGTTTCCTATCGATGTTTTCCTTCACCGTTAAGCTCGTGGTGTGACTAATCACTGTACTTAAGTTCAGAAAAACTCATTGGTACAGTGGGGACTCAAACTTGCGACCTTTGCGTCGCAGGCAACTGCTCTAACCTCTCGGCCACCACGACTTTTTATTATTTTGCTTTATATTATTAGCTTTAGAGTTCCATAAAGTTCGACGAGGACAGCATAGACATAAGAATTTATTAATTAGCTGTTTTCATACGATCAATAATGTTATTGATTATGTTGGTTCTTCTACCGACTGAGCATAGGTGAACTAAAATTTAAGGCACCTATTATTACTAAGGAAAGTATACATCCATACTTACATAAGAACAGCTCACGTTATACGAGGAACTAATGGACGGTATTTTTATTTCAAATAAAATTCAAATGAAACCGGAAAAAGATCTTGCAAACCGCCGAAATAAAACATGAAAATGACCACTCTTGTTCATACACCGTGCATTAACACCAAATTATATCGACCTGGCCCTCCATAACTCAATAAAGTACGCTCTGGGTCTAATTTTATTGGTCACGTGCAAAACTCAATGACCTAGAAAATTAATGGCATTCACGTGTCGTCCGGAATAGCTGATATTGATGGCGTACACCGATTCTTACCAGGCAATTTAAACATTATCTCTTAAAGTATTAACTCTTCGCCGGGGATATATTTTAGTTCCAACGTATCAGATGACGTGACTATCACATGCAATTTTGAATTTCGAGTTTAAAGCTCGTGATTGATCAGTTACTGTACCTATTCACTTTCAGCAAAATTTGTTGGTACGGCACACCGGGGCTTAAACTCAATATCTGGATGTTTAAGGAGACGACGTTAGCCTCTTGGCCAAGACGGCCTTAAATTTTATTCAGTTATAAAACAAATTGGCCTTTACACTTTATTTATGACAAGGAGCCAACATAAAAACAATAGGGCACTTTCGTTCGGGTTCAAAATACGCCGTATCCCTTATCATAGGTCGACACACATGCAATAACAATTTACAGCGAAGTGTAGAGCATCTTTAAGGAAAAACTACAGGACTGTTAGCAAAATAGCCTGTCGTTGCGGAATCTTAAGGGGGGCCCTGTAGACCTTTGAGAGTTTGAAACATATATTTCAGCGATAATACTGTAATCTCACTGGAGCTTAGGGTATGATTACATTACCAAAATGTTTCGACTCTATATGAGATCATATTCGTATAACAAGGCAGTTATTGATTCTTGCTAGAGAGCAGTGGTGGCCGAGTGGTTCGAGCAGTTGCCTACGACACAAAGATCGCAAGTTCGAATCCCGACTATACCAATAAGTTTTTCTGAACATGTACATGACAGTACAGTCACACCACGTATTAGTCCCAAGTATTAGTCACACCACGAGCTTTACGGTGAAGGAAAACATCGAGAGGAAACCTGCATACTGAGAAGAAATTCAAAGGCGTATGTATTATCGTGCTTGAGTAACGGCGATGGACTCGCCATCTATCACGTTGGCACCTAATATATCTCTGGCGGAAAGTGGGTGTGTGGGTATTATACACCTTTGCCTACCCATTCGGGGACCCTTATGGGAAGGCGTGAGGATATATTATATTGTAAACTAGTAAATCGCCGCGGTAACACCAGCGTAAAATTTTATTACATAGATATTCATAAAATACCGTTCTTGTTTACCGTTCTGCCGGTATCCTATCACAAACTTGCATTTGTAATATCAATAGGATACAGAGGGTGACGGAGTGGTTGCCGGCGAAAAAAAGATAGCAAGTTCAAATGCCGACTGTGTCAATGAGTTTTTCTGAACTTATGTATAGTGATTAGTCACACCACGAGATTTACGGGGAAGGAAAACGTCTGGAAGCATACGTCGTGCTTGAGTAAGGGCGACAGAGTCGCTATCTGTCACGTTAGATATAGCTCCGTCGCAACCGCTACCATTAAACGCTGTACGCTTTTTGGACTTTATGGACTTTCTTAGAATCAAAATAAAACTCTTTGCTAAGCTTAAATTTGAGAAAAAAGTGTGTAATTCAAAATATACGTATAGCAGTAAGCTCACCATATCGATAAACATTTTAAGACACCTTGGGAATAAGTTTTGCAAAGGGAAAACTAAAGCTTATTTGGTGTATAGGCTATGTGGTTTTTCCCCCGAATAGCGTCCCGAGAAGTCGTAAAAATCCCGTGGGTATTTTGCTAACGAAATAGTGCGCAACTGTTATTAACTTTGCCAAAAATCCGTTATACGATAATATGTTGGTGCGTACTAGAGTAAAATTGCTTTCTGTAATAAAGAAAAAACGCAGTCGACTAAACAAATTAAGAATGTAGAAACACAGCTACATCCTTTCAATTTCGAAATTAGCCAACATGGCACCTTTTGGCGCCTTCTGGGCACACCTTTCAAAATATCGTAGCTACTTCTGGATAGTGTTATGTTCTTAGAGTGAGTAAGGAAAGTTTTAAAAGGAAGAAATTTGCTAGGAACTATTCGTCCATTAAGCTGCTCGCACGGGCACTGAGATGAGGCCAGCAAACCGCGAGTGGTATCTCTAGTATTGCCAGACCTGCCTACTATCGGGCATGCAGTATGCTTGAATCCTTTTGTTGTGTAAAAAAATCCTGCATTTATATCTTTTTAGGTTTTAATTTCCATGGAAATTCGTTAGGAAATACAAAAAAGGCAGCATGCGCAGTGAGCTATGTATCAGTTCAGAATGTAAAACGTGACTATAATATACTAGAAAAACCTTTATGGCAACCAAACTGCAACTGTACGAGCTGTGGTTTCATTATTCACCGCAAACAGCACGACCAGATGATGTATGAAACGGAGCCTGCTGCGGAACGCAAGCCAAAAACACGATTACAAATTTCCTAAGAAATATATTATCACATGTCAGAGCACACCTTGAAAACATTTTTCAAATATTACACGGGCGAAATCCTCGCAGCTATCAATTTTATTTACACGTCACACGCATTGTGATAATCTTATCCGATGCGTCCGAGGTCCGTTTAGGCACCAATAAATCATGGCCGTGCAAAAAATTTGCGTAATTTTTGTAGAACGGGGTCACCTGTCATTATACGAAGCGCTTTATTATGGTGCGCCGGAACGACCCAGTGGGGTCATTTTTCATTAGAAACCGATAAAAGGGTTAACTTTTTATTTTTTGCGAGCATATGCCTTATTGTTCTTTTCATGAATGGAATATATTTTATATATTGAAATTATATTTCTTTTTAGTTGAACAACAGAATTCTTTACTAATATTATTTGCTATTTTACACAGAGTGATTGTAAAGATTAAGAAAGCCATGTTACGTTGGTTTGGACATATAGAAAGGCTGAGTGAAGAAAGATGGACGAAACAGATATACAAAGCAAAAGTGTGTGCAAAAAGAGGCAGAGGAAGACCACGTTCCAACTACCTGGATCAAATAGATCGATCGAAAGGACGGGAACGTCAAGAGTACTCGAAACCGACGAGCATCTATGAAGAGACTGATGAATGTGGACGAAGCGAAAGAGGTATGCAAGTCTAGAGAGAACTGGCGCTCTATACTCTCTGCCTACCCCGTTAGGGACTTGGCGTGATTATATGTATGTATGTACATATCATCATGTATGTGAGTATAAAGTCTTTTGCGTGAGCACTAACTGGCACTCGTCTAGATTACATACAATTTCCTCTTAGAATGTACTGCTACCATATGCTCTCTATCTGAATCTATCTTCCGGCTCCCTCCATCCTCTTCGTCTCTATTTAGTTCCTAGTCAACGGCATTATCTAATTCAGCATATTATTCAGGGTGAATTATATAATTTTCATAAATCATGAGTGTTATAAACATTTCGTTCAACAGTTGTGAAAAAGTAACTCAATATAAAAGCAATAAATTTTGCGAACATAAACTTCGCCCGTTTTTGTCACATTTTTTACCTATCGAGGCGCGGCGACGTAAATGACGTCAGCGTTATCCGATCCTGCGTCCTGTTCATCCAAAAACATGGTGTCCCTACATGTAGTGTGGAATAAAACGTCCACAAAGGAATTTACTTGATCGTTGATTTTAATATCACTAAAGTAGGGGTAGAACGTTTTATCGTTGATCACAAAATACAACCATAATAACAAGTAGCCGTGGTGGCCGAGTGGTTCGAGCAGTTGCCTGCGACAAAGATCGCAAGTTCGAATCCCGTCTGTACCAATGAATTTTTCTGAACTTAAGTACAGTGATTAGACACACCACGAGCTTTACTGTGAAGGAAAACATCGAGAGGAAACCTGCATACGTCTGAGAAGCAATTCAAAGGCCTATGTATAGTCGAGCTTGAGTAACGGCGACGGACTCGCCATCTGTCACGTTGGCACCTAATATATATCTCTGGAGGAAAGTGGGTGTGTGGGTTGTTCCTATACACCTCTGCCTACCCCTTCGGGGACCTTTGTGGGAAGGCGTGAGGATATATTATATACAAAATACAATTATTACATTTATTGCGTGCAAGTAATTGCCAAATATTACTTATAATATGAATGAGAAAGTTTGTGGATGTTTGGTACTCAATCACGCCACACCGGCTGAGCAGAATTGAATGAAATTGGTCACAGATATAGATTATTAGCTAGCTTAACGTTTTGTTCCCAAAAAAATCTAAATAAAATTGATTTTTTTTTAAATAAATACCTTGGGACAATTCTACATAAATTGACATAGCCCCAAAATTAAGCAAAGCTTGTGTTATGGTAACTAGACAACGGTATACATACATACTTATATAGATAGATATATACTTAGATAAATAGGACAACAAGACTAAGGTACAAATACTCGGGTTCATCACACAAATATCTGTCCTCAGCGGGAATCGAACCCCTGACCTCAAGTCTCGCAGTCAGGAGCTCCAAAAACAATATATATAAGTACGATAAGACACACCACGAGATTTACGGTGAGGGAAAATGTTTAGAAGAAACCTACATAGGTTTGAGAAGGAATTCAAAGTATGTATAGTCGTGCTTGACCAACAGAGGCTCCTAAAATATATATCTGGCCGAAAGGCCCTTAGCTGCGTTGCTTAGAAATAAATTGCCTGGCTGGAGGCCTAGGTCTCGCCATTGACCGGTTAAATAGCAAAAGTTCCCGGAACTCACGCTACGAGAGACAATACAAAAAAAAAAATATGTATGGTTACTGCAACACACATCTGCCTACCCCTTCAGGGACCCCTTGGAAAGGCGTGAGGATTTTATTATGGTAATAGTTAATGCAATTATGAAAATAGCACAAGCAATTTGTTGGTTTTGAATGTCACTTGTCAATTTGTGAACAGCTAATTAATCTCGAGTTGGAATATCGCATTCGAATTTTCGAAACTAGAACTTCATTTTGTTCCTCAATGTTCTATTAACTGACGCGTAGGTAGGTGGGCTATTCTTAGGTCACTAGACTTTAATACCAATATTTGGAACAAATTCCATACCTACTAACAAAGCAAAGCCCAAACTTGATACCAGTACATGATTATGTATTTTTTATTTTTAACCCGAGACTAAAATATAATATATTTGCGTTAATTTTATAAATATCTGCTCCCATTAGGAATTGAGAGCTAGTTAAGTTTTAGGCCATACATACCCTTAAAAGTTATATAAAAGTGTTGATCACACCATATAGTCCAAGAATGTAGAGAGAGAATATTTCCAGTTCAGATATGCATTTCAGCCCTTTATGGGTACGGTCGTATCAATCGCTGTCAAACCGACAAGTGATAAGCGTAGTGCAAAAAGTTGGTATCGTTTTGAGATATTGAATAATAACTTTTTGTATAGGAGGTATTCGCATGACAATGTCCATATTATATTTCACATCGCACGAAATATATCGATGACTTACTTTCGAAGAGCGCGATAATAAGCCCCTACAGTGAATTCTGACAACCATTCGTAATTAGATCGCGCTTCCCGTAAAGAGAAGTTGGTCCTTTGACAAAGAGCGGTGCCAGCTCGTTGAGTGACTTGAGAGCTAGAAATGGAGCGCATGAATTTTAATAGGTGTCTACTGCTAATCATCTACGTTATGAAGAGTGTTATTTTTTTTAACAATGGGCTGTAAGGTGGTACTGGTCGTGGATATGAAACATTATACTAACATAGCTTATGAGATTGCGGAGTCAAACCCTGGTGAAATGTACCAATGTGTTTTTTGGAACTTATGCGCAGTGATTTATTGAACCATGAAAGCTTTATGGGTAAACATCTTGAGGAAACATTTCGCAAAACAATTTGCCGACGTTTGTAAAGTCATGGCTGGCGTAGAGAGACTAGCCAACAGTCACGTTGGCACTTAGATATATCTAGGCCCTGCACCAAGACATAACCCTGTGGGGACCCTGGTATGGTTTTAAAGGAAAAGGATATTCATAGCAAAGTAATTCTGATTTTGGTCACTGAATCAGCGATACGGAACAAGCCAGTCGAGTGAACTTTAGACAAATTTCTTTTGGACCTAATTTGTATGACTAACTATAGCCCCACCTTGAAACCTATCTCTATCTATCTATCTATTTTTGGTATCTACCCTAACTTCCGGCAATATTTGAAAGAGTCACACATACTTCTCCATTATCTTATCTAACATTTACTTTTCAATTTATTCAAATACCAGGTGAGAATTTTACAACCATAAGTGGTAAAAGGATACACTTATTTAATGTCGCGCAAAAACTGAGACTATAAACCACTGCTAGTTTATAAAATAGTTGAACTGATTTTTTATGATTGTATAATCTACAGTGTATTTAGCCAAATTCGTCCGAAGACGAGATTTTATCGCAAACAATTATAGACATCGGGTTCATCAAGTTACTATGATATAATTATCTATCATCCGCCAACATGATGCTATACCTCCAACTTGATTTGTGTAAATAAAACTACAATTTGAAATGTACTGTAAAAATCAAGGATCAAGATGAAATGGTGCGTTGCTCGCAATCCTTTAGCTTAGTTCGTTTAAGTTTAGTGCAATGCGGCGCGAACGCACGGTGACACGGGTTGAGCGCACGCATCCCTACCAAACCAGCTTTGTATAACATTATTAAATGATTACTTATATTTGTTGTGACAAGATTGAAGTGAAATTGAACGCAAAAAATGAGATTTTGAGTGATGAAAAATGTACCTTTTGAGTGATTAATATTTACAAATAAACTTGAAGACAATGCTGGGTACAGCATACTCATTCAATTGTGTTTAGTGCAGTGAGGTCCAAGTGTGCATAATAAAATATTATATTTCTATAATTATTCCAAGTATCAAGATTTTTGCAAATACAGATCTTATTTTAAATTCAGAACTTGAGTTGAAACGGAAAGTTATTAAAATTGAAAGCACGTAGTAATCTGCGCGGCGAAACTTCGATGTTATTCGGTTAGCTTAATCCTACTTTGATCGTATTGAGTGATATTTCACTGACTAAACAAGTCCAAGATTGATTTATAAACTTTTTGTGTACTGTCGCTGTTCTCTGTATCTTACCTATCATTTAATTGCCTTCAATAATATTTTAAGCGCAATTAACCGTTTTGAATGTATAAATAATGAAATTATTACATTTAATGTAAAAAAAAAAAAAATGTCACAAGACAAATTAGTATTAACATCAAACTACTTTTAATGGTTAAAATTGAACGAGTATTATCCAATAATATTATAGTATTTTTTAACGTTCCTTAATGTACTGCGAGTATTAATTCGTATTGATTTATCCGTTATCCTTGTGTCAAAATTTTTCACTAGTAACGTATTCCTAAACATGCTTTATCGCATAAATTTGGTATTTACTTTTTAAACGTACATTGTGGTAAGTATATTTGTAGAATCGCTTGAAAGCAATCCAACATGCTAGAGCGCTTTTAGTTTACAGCGAAACGAAAAACTATCACTTCGGGGCTATTGAATTAAAAGAAGTGATATGACATATTTAAAGACTAAGTACTAACGACCTTTTTTTTATCAATACATACATAAAGTGAATAAAATAATTGTTCTAATCGTTGTTCCACGGAAAAGTTTACAATTGTCATGAGGGATTTTACTTCAGCTGTATATTTAACTTTTAACTCTACAAATTGCAAAAATGAACCTTTATAAAGCTTTAGGCTGAAACTAACGTTTTTACGCTGACTGATTACTGTGGAGTCTAAACTGGACTAAAACTTTTCGCGCTCCGATAACTCAATTTGTCCGCAAAATTTTTGCATAAAACTAAAAGCGTAAATAAACGTTGTTGCAATTCACTACAAAGCTAAAAAGCGTTTGGTTATATTTAGTTGCTTTAACAAAAAAAAAATCTAAATTTTTATGTATATTTATATTAATACCTAACATGGAAACAAAAATAAAATTACTTATGTGTATGAATCGTACCATTTGAAAACAATACAAATTCGCGATAATTGGTTTGCTAAAAGTGTATCAGACCCACAACATCTTTTCTTTTTGTGATATGCGAACTTCTTAAACTTTAGCAAAAAGGTTGATAAAGTGTCAATCAATATGGAATCTGTCTGGTTCCGTATTGTAACGTTGATTGTGATACAGGGGGCTTTTCAAGAACTGAAATTGTATGGAAGCCCATCACAAGCAGAGGTGCAGTGTGTGAATACATTCGAGGTGAGTTCTTTTTACTATTCTTTATTCAAAATATTTTTATATAATTACATTTTACATGTAAAAAACAAAGATCGAATAGTGAATCCTATTTTTGACAGTATTAGTATAGATTCGATATTTAAAAAAAGTGTAAGAAAACTTCAATCCAATTTAGTATGAAACAAAAAGTTTTCATTTCATTAACGAAAAAGAAAATGACTTCATTGTTAAATTTCTACAGGAGATTGGTAAAAGCAGCGGCGAGGAGATAGACATTGACAATTTGGTGATTACATACATTTTAGTTATTATTAATTCCACTGGTGACGTCTTTAACATTGTGGTGTCAGCATAATAACAACTTCATGTCTGCTTTAAGTTCCAACCATTAACATAACCCTCTTTATTTCCTTTATTCCTGCAAATTGACTCCCTTTGACAAATATATTATTTAAAAAATGATAGGTTTATCTTAATTAATTAATATATTCAAGTGCCTTACGTGTCTTAACTTTTGTTTCACACCCATTAAAAATCGTATTCAACATTATTTTATTCAAGAGCATTAACCCTGTAATCAAATTAAGCCTAAGAAAACCCCATTCCTGCATCTCTCTGAGCTATGATGATAATCATCGACAGGAATATATTCATGTTCATATTCATATTTATATATTATGACACAATAATGTCATTTTATCCACTTCAATTCACTTCACATACCTTTTTATCTCTTTCAGAGACTTCAAAATTTGTGGTAAATGAGAAGAAAAAAAGTATTCAAATAATTTATATTCTTATATTAAGCTAACTAAATAGTTTTATAACAGCATATTTTTATATAAACATTTATATATGTATAATAAAGATGTTATGATATTTAATTTTGATAGTATTGTGTTAAATATTTTTATAAAAAAAACGTATAACAAGGAACGGTTATTGACCCTTTTGCAAAAATGCCTCGTATTGGATATCATAAAGTCATTGGCATTAGCTAAGATAATCTTTATGGCAAATAAAGATAAGACGAGGCCCGTTATACTCTCCATGCCGAGCCAGTGCAATAAAATAAATTGCTCGGGAAATTGTCATCAAAATTACAAGCTTATGACCACAATAGGGTACAAATAGATGACCGAGTTTAATTTTACGATACGCAATGAAGAAGAGTTTACAGTAACTGTATTTAGTTGCTTGATAATTTGAATTATTTATAGACAAAAGAAGGTCTTAATTCATCTCAAGAATGTTGTAGTACGGAATAGCTATTTAACCTTGTATAGTTGTGCTGGTGTCTGTGATATATTGCAGTTCTAATATCAATTTCCTGATTAAATGTCTATTTTATTTACTAATCACGTGTCCAATTTCTATTTTACTCACTGATCATCTGTCAACTATGGAAATTAATTGGTTGGTATGCTCGATCACTCATTACATGTAATTTATACATAGGTACCACTTTAACAGTTCAAAACTCCTGCGTAAATATCGCTTAGTTTATATTCTGGTGTGGTCGTGGCGGTGCTTCCCTTTATAATTTGTCCTGACGTCAAGTTACAGCGTGGAAAGTAATTACGATCGGGTAATTCACGGACCACAGGTGTTTGCAGCGTACATCAACAATGGTCACATGATTCCAGTATCTCCGGTAATACAAACAGCCTCGGGTCGTGGTAAACAAACTTGCTACCAAAACATTGGACTGCAATCACTAGGGGTGAGGTGCGATTGAGAGCGGTTACTGCAATTATCATTCATCATTTTAATACAATCGGTGTTCTTACTTCTGTGTACTTTGAGAAGTAATTGACAGCCAAATAAAAAACAATGGCAGAATAATCCTACGAAATTCAAAATAAATGTTTCAAATATAGGGCCAAACTCTTAAATTTACGAGTCTGTCTGTATATATCTTGTAGTCACATGTCACATTTCCTAGGCTTTGAGAAGCCTAGGAAATGTGACATTCAAATGGCAGAGCTTCATCAGCTTCATCAAGTAAAAGTAGGCGTCGGTTAGTACCTTAGTACTACTTTTACTTTAACTTGTTACTTGATGAATTAAAATACGACACCTCCCTTGTAAATAAGTTGAAAGTTGCCTCTATATGTGAATAACTTTAAACTTTAGTTAATAAAACCAGAAACATAATCTTCTGTTAGCATCTTGTAAAGCTAGCAAGTAATAAACACATCTAGGGCCTAGTCAATTGGTGACTAAGGCCTAGTCAATTACCAAACTAATTCCGGTCTCAATCAAGCCTCGCCTTTATAAATGTCACTCTGCTCGGAGTGACAGTACATAAGGTCATGTTCACAAACCGTATTATATTAACAGTATGATCAATAGTTTATAGTCTTTGAACTGAAAACATTTCGGTAGGCGACACGTTATTGAATATTTAGAATAGAGAATCCTGATGGAACTGTTAATCTAAATTTCAGACGAAAAAATGACATTAT
>JACCPG010005296.1:0-11512 GCA_016069955.1 Drepana arcuata
TATATATCTATCTATATAAGTAAATACATCGTTGTCTGGTTACCATAACACAAGATTTGCTTAATTTGGGGCTAGGTCAATTTGTGTGGAATTGTAAAATAAATTCCGTACGGGTCGTGCTAAATAAAACCGTTTAAAAAAAGTATGTTAGAGGGAGACCTAAATTTAATGCCATTGAATAGTAATCGCTTTAACAGTTAAAATGCTAATCTGCTTATATCTAGATCAGATCTAAAGAACCCTTGAGGATGAGAACTTCAAGTATTCGAGACTGCGAATTTACGAAGAGTCTTATGAATGTGAATGAAGCAAAAGATGCATGCAAATTTAGGAAGAACCGGCGCTCCTCGTCTCCGCTTGAGGGACTCGACATGTTGATATTGTACAGTTGTGCTATAGTGCTTTGTCCGAAAGTTATATCTAAATTTCTGACAACTAAAGCCGTAAACAATGAGGTGTGTTACTGTCATTATTCAAGAGGATAATTCACGTTAGGTTTCGATTAGACGAGAGACATCTTTAAAAAGATTCTGGACACCAAGGTCCCAAAGTAATACAGTAATTAATGTATTTGAAAACCGGTCCTTTGCCCTTTTTACTGGAAAAATACTGGGTTATCTTTACGTATGAAAATTAGCACATAGATATTATAATGTTAAGTCAGACAGCACACCAGTGCTGCGTGTATGTGTGTGTGGCTGTGTGGAGGCAAACCGGTGCTGGATTGCGTATTTAAATACATGGATTATGACTGTGGTCACAGTTCGATTCGGCTTACACCACTATCGGTCGCGAAGCTTACATTATTGGGAGTGTAATTTTTACTTTTTCTTAAAAATCATTAGGTGTCAATGACAAGATCGAAGAGAAAGTTCGCGATCACGGACAAATTTCTGCCAAGGTCAGTATAACAATAATATCGTTATTTACACCATCTATAACTCAAGAACGGGTGGACCGATTCTAGTTAACAGTTATCCTCGGATTAGAGGATAACTGTTAAAATATAGGAATTATTAAGCCGTATTAGAACTATCGCTACATTTATTGTCTGATGGGAAGAAGTTCGCCGGGTCAGCTAGGATAATAATGTATTTTAAATAAAAAATTTTTCATTATGACTTACTTTCAATTAGGTAATATTAATATTTTTTAATTCTGAAAATACTACTAAATTATAAATCATTTCTTTTTAAGAAATTATAAGTTTTGGATTGTTAAAGAGATTGATAAATTATCCCGTGATTACTTTGCTACTGTGCTGATGCTGAGCGATATTCTTGATAATATCCAGTGCTGACAAAGGATTTGAGTAACATTTTCCAACATTATACTGATCACTTAGTTTGAAATTGCCTTGCAGTATTCAATTTAAATTGGTCATGTAGCATGTTAAACGTGATCCTGCCTTATCTGCCAAAGGTCACAGGTTCGATCACCCGCGAAAACTTGCCTCCACGCCATACCATAGGGGTCAAGGAACAATGTTTGTACCTTATTTAATCCTCTTTTCATCATTGAGATGTGATGTTGTGCGAATGGGTACGTTTATTGACATATGAGTATGTAATAATAATATATCCTCACGCCTTCCCACAAGGGTCCCCGAAGGGGTAGGCAGAGGTGTATAGGTAATACCCCGAAGGGGTAGGCAGAGGTATATTAGGTGCCAACGTGACAGATGGCGAGTCCATCGCCGTTACTCAAGCACGACTATACATACGCCTTTGAATTGCTTCTCAGACGTATGCAGGTTTCCTCTCGATGTTTTCCTTCACCGTAAAGCTCGTGGTGTGACTAATCACTGTTCTTAAGTTCAGAAAAACTCATTGGTACAGTCGGGATTCGAACTTGCGACCTTTGCGTTGCAGGCAACTGCTCGAACCACTCGGCCACCACGGCTCTCCAAATTTAAAATTATTGTAAATAAATACATAAATTATTAGAGCAGTAAGCAGCAGCGAAAAAATTTATGGTAGCTGCTTAAAACAATATAAATATTTGGAAAATAGCTTCATTCGTACAACAACGTGCAACCGGTTGTTCAAGTAGAACGATCACGCGCCCGGCGAATGCCTGCATAGCATTACCACGTGTGAATGTCGTAGGACTTATAATGGGCCGTGGTGGCCGAGTGGCTTAATGTGTCGCCGGCAAAGTTAAGTTAATAGGTTCAAACGCTGGTCTGCACGATTGCACTATGAGTTTATTTTACTTTACGTGTTTCTTATATCGTGCATGTGTAGGCTTTATAAATACTCGTGAAACTGCGACTTCGCCATCTGTCACGTTTACTTATAAATATATCTCAGGAGATAAGAGTGCGAAGGTGTGAAGACCCTGAGTGTGAAAATCTAAATATAGAAACCTGTCTGAAGAGACTGATGATTTAGATGTAGTCTTGACTTGTAGTACGACCGTCTGGTCTAGTGGTTAGAGCTCCTGACTGCGAAACTTGAGGTCGCGGGTTCGAATCCCGCTGAGGGCGTGTGTGATGAACACGAATATTTGTACCTTAGTCTTGGATGTCCTATGTATTTAAGTATATATCTATATATATTTGGGACTAGGTCAATTTGTGTGGAATTGTCCCAGGTATTTTTTTTATTATAAGAGTTATGTATGACTACAGAGAACTGAAGTTCTACTCTCTGTCCCTACACCGTTAAGGACTCTGGGTGAAGATATGTATGCATGTATGAAAATGTCAAAGTAGAGAATCGGTTTGGAATCCGGCGAGCATGTTCATTTCTTACATTACAAGGGTGATACCGGTTATCTCGGATCAATTTCTGACATGTTACCAGCTCGTTACCGACCTTATCACGAACGGAGTTATTGTAGCAATATTGAAATGATCACGAACAGTATGTGACATACTAATTGTAAAGGCGGGTTCCGAGGGCTTTGAAAAAAAATGTTTAAAAGTGATTTAAAAAAATATCACCTACTCTAAAATTATATCATTCATTTTGATGTGACCTCAATCGGAGTTAAAGCGGTCGCCCTAACCGAAATTGATTGGATTTTCTTATCGCCGAAACAACGAAGTTAAAAATGATACCTAAGTCTATAAAGTCTTAATACTCAGCATATTGACCCTATCAACACGAGTTCCTATGGCACTTGTCCGGTTTTGGGAGAAAATCCATTGTATCCCTTTAAATGCTATCCTTTACTTTCAATTCCAAATTGATACCACACGTATTCGACAGTATAAACACATTTCATCGAAAAATTATACTCAACTGTATGTCACGTGATGTCTTTAGTTTTTTTTTCTTCTGCTATGTGTTAACAAAACAACATCGGAAAGCGTCGATCACCCGCGCGCCGAGTGACTGCCAGTCACTGAACTTAATTCCAAATTTTGAATTAATTTCCGTTGTAGGTATCGACCCGTCCGTCCGGTCTGTACGTCATGATCTAAGTATTTTCCAAGGAAGTAAGATTGCACAACATGTTAACATTTTTTTTCAAATTCAAATGAAGATGTTCCAAGAATTCGAGCTAGAAGATTATTTTTACATTCCGAAATACTCACGGGGTAGTCGGGGGGAGAAATTGGAGCGTAAGTTCTGTCTCTAGACTAACATATATCTACCGGTTCATCCACGTTCTTCAGTCTCTTCATACAGTCAGCTTCGTGTAGTTAGCAGAGCGAACATGAAAACTTAATACGGTTTTGCAACTGTTCTTTGTAAATATTATTAATTGTTGTTATTGTAAATAAAGAAATACGGTTTTGTGAGAGTCTTAAGAAACGTGTGACGCGTGGCATTAAATATGTTTAAGAGTGTAGCTTTCTTGAGAAAGTAGAAATCGAAGCCCTGTACGAATCAGTTACCGGTTTCCCGTGATATCATAACATACGTACCGGATAAATTGTATAAGAGATTGGAGGCTGTAGCTTTAGGTAACACACATTTATCGTATTAACTAATTTATCACCGTGGTGGCCGAGTGGTTCGAGCAGTTGCCTGCGACGCAAAGGTCGCAAGTTCGAATCCCGACTGTACCAATGAGTTTTTCTGAACTTGAGTACAGTGATAAGTCACACCACGAGCTTTACGATAAAGGAAAACATCGAGAGGAAACCTGCATACGTCTGAGAAGAAATACAAAGGCGTATGTATAGTCGTGCTGGAGTAACGGCGATGGACACGCCATCTGTCATGTTGGCACCTAATATACCTCTGGCGGAAAGTGGGTGTGTAGGTATTACCTATACATCTCTGCCTACCCCTTCGGGGACCTTTGTGGGAAGGCGTGTGGATATATTATATATTATTATTATAACTAATTTATCATTTATCTGTGTCAAGTAATTATTTTTTTCTTTTTAGCGCCCTTTTTTCTGTATTGGTCTCAAACAATATATTGTGTCTCTTCTGGATCAAGTTAATAAAAAAAAATTTATTTATTCGAATACTGTTCAACGTTCAACTATATTTAAGCATGCGATGGTCACCTATAAGTGATTAACAATTTAGATTACCTATACCAATGTCATTGTCCTGTTATGCATGAATTCATGTAAAAATGGTTGTGATTATTTTAATTAAAAAAAACGAGTCCCTCACCGAGTAGAGAGAGCAGACCAGAGTGCCAGTTCTCTCTGGACTTACAGGCCTTCGGTTCATCTACATTCTTCGTTTTATCCTGTAAAAGTGAGAGTAAAACATCACGACCCTCTTTCTCTTCATATATATAGGTATGGAGAGTCTGGCGAATCATGGTTGCCCGGCAATTCGAGTAATTTAGGCGTTTTTGAGTGCTTGAACATTATTCGCTTATCATTAGTAATAATAAATTATATCCTACGACAGCTCTATTCAAATTCACCTAGTCGCAATCTGAACGATATACGTAAACTTGTAGTATATCAAGCACTCAAGGATCCTCGAAGAGTGCACAGAAGTGCTAAGATAGTACACACACTCACACACTTTTCCCACATATATTTTAGATGCTAACGTGACAGATGGCGAGTTCGTCGCCGTTACTCAAGCACGACTATACATACGACTGAATTTCTTCTCAAGCGTATGCAGGCTTCCTCTGGATGTTTTTCTTCACCGTCGAGCTTGCGACCTTAGTGTCGCAGGCAACTACTCGAACCGCTCGTAAACCACGTCTTCAGTAGTGACATACTTAAAATGAAAATATTGACACAAAGGATATTAATTATGAATTGTGAATTATGAATTATGAATATGTTATAAATTATGCTTTCCATCGGAATTCTTACGTACATTGCACACTTATTCAGGCGTAGGTACCTCAGTTCTTAGATGCATAATGAACTGCATAAATGTGCATTAATCCGCCATAAACCAGTAAGAACTGGAAACAAAGAGCTTATACCGGATAGATCAGATGATGCAACAGTCAAGTGAATTGTATCATCTCTTAAGAACTTATATTAATACTTTTTACACAGATAAACAGGATGCTTTAATGTATTCATAATAATATTTATAGTCTCTGGTAAATCAGTCACCTTGAGACAATAAGGTCATAAAGGTCAAACCATTTTAAACTATGTAGGTTTTAGGTAATAAAATAAGATGAGACTAGAATAGTTTCTGCATGGAAACGATCAACCCGAACAGTGCACCTCTTTCGACGTTTTATAAGTGCCCACCTAGGCCTATGTGAAATAAAATTTTGATTTTTACATGTACGGGGAGTTACTTTCGACAACTGGCTTGCAAGTTAGCAATGTTCTCATATATATCGTATTCAATAGTTCGTATTGGTCGGATAGATGACCGCTCAAATAATACGAAACCTATTCAGTGCTTCAAACAACCACTTTAAATCTAATCTTACAAGTTATAGCACAGTAACTCTAGTTACGAGACTTCCATCGTAGTGAACGAAGTCTCGTAACTGAAGTGGTCAATAATGATAGCAAAAACGATCTTATACTGTCGCAGCTAGAACATAATTTAGTTCGATATAACAAACAGGAAACTTGGTTTGTCCCTTACCAGTACTACAAAAATGGTTCCACCCATCTCTTCAGCTGATGAGCGTGACTTGGCAGAATTCTAAGATAATGAACACTAGCACTTTTCTATTGAAGTCTAGGTTTGTCCGAGTATTTAACAGTTTTTTTAGGTATTTTCGACGTGACATCAAGTACACAGGATCGTAATTGAAATAGGGGCGGTAACATCAAAGGCATATGGTTTTTTACTGTGTTAATGCAGCTTAAGTATATATTTACAGCTATGTAAGTAAATACTCGTATGTACATTTAATAGTGATAAATACATAAAGGAAAAATATTTTTCATCGAATGCGGACAGGCACAAAGATATACAGACTGTGCCCTATGGTTTCGCCTGCGTAAAATTTAATTTCATTTGCATTTTTTTCCCTGATCGATTGAGTAACAAACATTCTCACAAACATTCCCATTTGTAACAGTACATTAAACAGATAACCTCGCTAATAAACTACGATGTTCCTCTTTCAGGCTCGCTAAAAACCTGTGCACCAGAAAAGGCAGCCGTCGGGCTAACACCGGCAACCGTCTGGAACACGCCGTGCTCACCCACATCCAACACGTGCCGTAGCTTTGCCGCGAGCCGCCCCCTCCCCCCGTCACCCCCCCCTCACTGATGCTAGCCACGATGGCCCGCGGCGACGAGTGCAAGACAGCCACCAAAGCTACCCACGCCTGCAAGCAGTTCGAAGTCTCTGCTCCAATGAAGTAAGTACGCGGCATCGGGTCGAGCATTCGCCTGCAGCATTACGTTTGCAAGTTCTCGACTATACTAATGAGTGTTTCTAATCTTAAGTACAATAATTAAACGTACAATAACATCACGAGCTTAACTGTGAAGGGAAACATTGAGAGGAAACCTTCATGCGTTTGTGAAGAATTCAAACACGTATGTATAGTCGTGCTCGAGTAACGGCGACGAACTGGCCATCTCGAGTAGTACTCGAAACGGTCGAGCATGTATAAAGAGACTGATGAATGTGGACGAAGCGAATGAGGCATGTAAGTCTAGAGATAACTGGCGCTCTATACTTTCTGCCTACCCCGTTTGTGGCGCGGCGTGATGATATGTATGTATAGTATTTATGCAATGTGCATGCATGTATAACCTGCAATGGAGTCAATCTGTCATGTTGGCACCTGAAAATATATTTGTGACGAAAATTGGGGGAAAAAAAGAAATTATTTTTATAAGAAAGATACGAAAAATTATTGCTTGGTCGGCAGCGCGCTAGTACCTATGGTGTTGCAAGCTTTGCAAATAGAGTAATATAAGTATCTCTCGCATGCCGTGGACAGATTATACAATACTATATAGCAACATTGATGACTACTATAGAGCAATGAAATGGTTTTAACTCGTTACCCAGATGTGAACATTTTGGATAATATTTAAGACCTTTTTTTTACTACTTTCAGAAAGCAAATGGCCCAGGCCCCCACTTACAAGGCCCCGGCAAAGCCCGAGCAGAAGAAGGACTACGGGGCGTGGGGCTCCACCTTTAAGGACAAGAAGACCTTCACTGAGATGCACTTGTGCTGACTGTGGACCACTCACTAACCCATGTCACATCCACATATTTAATTGTAATGGCCAGAATTTGATTCGGTACCAATTGACACATGTTCGAAAAGCCATTAAACTAATAAAAAAGAACAAAACTAAGTGACGGTTCATATTTGGCAAGCCGAACTCTGCTTAAAATGCATTCCTATTTTAAATACCGAAAAGCAATTTAAATACATATTTTTTTGACAAGTTCGAATTATAAAACTCGGCCACTATCATATTTTGTGCTACCACCAAAAATTGTATTTTTAGAAAAATAAAAAACGTAGCCAAAATGGACGTGTTTGTGGCAATAGCTTAGCTTATTCATATTTTTTTGTTTTCAATGGTGTAGGTTTTGATTTTATTTGCGTACTAACCAAATCATATGTTTCATATATTAACAGATTAAATTCATCATTCATTGCAGAGCACTTTTTGTTAAAGACCTTTAGGACACCATAGAGGTGAACCATTATGCTACTACATCACGGTGAGCAAAGGAGGGATCAGCAGATTCTAAGTGAAAGAATACTGTATACACATTTATGATAACAACGTCGATTAATTGTTATTTAAGATCAGTAGGATCGCTGTTTTAGTCTTCAAAAATTAAACCTTTCGGTCTCAAATAATCTTCTGGTCAAAAATCAGTTTGGACTTTGTTATCTGACAAAAAACCATTAAGTAAAGAAGGCGAAATAGACGCCACTCGCTTGAGAAGAAATTCAAATATGAACGATACTGAAGTGGTGTCAAAGCGACGGTGATAGACTTACAATCTATAATGATGGTATTGTGGGTAATAACTACACCTCTGCCGAATCCTGTCAGAAGCTTCTTAAAGGTTACACGTTAGCTATTTTCTTATGATATCTGTGCTTTTATGCCTTTTAGGCACGTCAAGATGCTGCGAGTGTCGTCACGTTCATCAGTTTTCTTCCATCTAAACTATTTAAGTATTCACTATAGTCCAACTCAGTTATACGACCCCCGTTTACCTTTTAACAGAGCTGTGTGATACCTAAGCAATTAAATCAAAAGTAATGCAGTACAGCAAGACATGCGTAATATATTTTAGTTCAAAAATATTAAACCAATAGAAAACCAAAAAGTTTAAACGAGTGAAGTTCGCTGTGAGAAAATTAATATGAATGCTTGACATTTTGAGATGAAAGCTTGCAGCAACAGCTTTCATTTCAGGTTTGAACGTAGCTCAAACGTGTTTTTCATTATTTACAACGGCTCAGCCGGCTGTTGGTATCTACATAAATAAAGCTCTGGTCACACCTAATCAACCGATCATACGCAATGCGAGGTATACACAACAGGTTTTTATTAGTTATATTTAAGACATGAAAACAAGTTTTCTGTAGCATATAAGTTTTCCAGTAATGAGCTCCTTGGGGAGGGAGGAGGATTTCTATATTGTGTTGGCAGCAGAGGGATTAGTCCCATTATGCTGCCAACACAGTATAACTCTCCGATAACAGAGTAGCAACGCGCAAGTAATACTTCGGTATTGTAAGCGTAAATAGGCTGCGGTAACCGTTTTCCACCGGGTGGGCCGTATGCTTGTTTGCCACTCTTCTTGTATAAAAAAAATAATAGTGGTATAAATAAACCGTGGAAACGAAACAAGTCGTGGTGGCCGAGTGGTTCGAGTAGTAGTACCTGCGACACACAGATCGCAAGCTCGAATCCTGACTGTACCAATGAGTTTTTCTGTACTTAAGTATAGTGATTAGTCACACCTTCATACGTTTGAGAAGATGTTCAAAGCGTATGTGTAGTCCTGCGTTGGCACCTAAAATATATTTCTAGAGGAAAATGGGTATGTGTGTACTACCGATACACCTCTGTCTAGAGAAGGATAGTGAGGATATATATATTCTACTATTAACTTGGTATCCATGTCATAAATTAAAATAAATTAATTAAAAAAGTCCCAGTTCTTAATTTGAATGTCGCTCAGGTGCGTGTGGACCTTTAACAAGGCAGCTTTTATGTACTGTTTTTATTGTTTTCCTCTGAATAACTACACTGTACTAAATTGAGGTAAGTTGACCGACTTTCTAGCCGAGGAGATGTACATTAAATAGAGATCTTACTGACAGATATAGCATATTTTCTGTATCTACCCAGCGTGGATATAAAATACAACAAGCTATTCGGTTAAGAGGAAATTATGAGAAGAAATTCCAAGCTGTTTTAATCCGAGTACATCAGGATTAGCGGCGGCCGCGTCACCTGTCACGTTGACGTATAGGAGTCAAAGTGACAGATACATTTAGATGTACATAGTGGGAAGGTTACATACAGGTGGATATATCGTATTGATTAATATTTGAATGCAATTGCTTGTTTGCATATATTTTATATTTTTTTCCATATATGTATCGAGTTTTACACAAACTACCTACCTAGTATAAATGAAATCTCCCTGCCGCGTCCATCTGATTAGCAAAGATTAAGATACTAGAGGTTATTAATGAACTATTTTCCTAAATGACACCCATGCGAAGTCAAGATACGTGGATGGTATGTTGTATTTGGTGAGAACACGAGTTGTATTCAGCTTCAATGTTTCTGAATATTTCAAAACCATAATTGTGCGACCCGAAAATCCCGAGTCCTAAAAACCAACATAACTTAATACATAATGAGTACTTATTATAATCACGAAGTTATTCACAAGCTTTTCATACTTACGTTTGAATAAATGCGGATAATTATTTTGATTCAGTGCCCAATCACTCGGTATTCAAAGCACGAAGCTAAGCGGTCTAGTTTAAAAATGCACGGAACGAGAATTGGCTTCACAGACGCAAAATTCACATAGAAGAATGTAATTAATTTCTTAAAAGTATTCGTAGGTATTGTCTAACGAATCAAAGGAGCTTAGCCGACTGCGTATGCAACGTAAATACTGCGAGTACTAATTCCGATTGTACTGATGAGTTTTTCTGAACTTCAGAAATACCACAAGCTTTATAGCGAAGAAAAACATCTTAGGAAAACGTCTGAGATACATACTTCTGTAAATTATAAGGCGGTTTTCAGTTTCTAAATAAAATGAAAATAAAATCAAAAGAGAAAAATTGCGTGAGGACACTGATACCCATTTAAATTTTGGTAAAAAAAGTTCATATACGTTGATACAAGGAGAAGTGCGATCCCTAATGTCCCGCAGAGTCCCGCGGGCAGCGCGTGCTATCGACCGCCGGCGTGCTGCGGCTCGTGGCCCGCACGAGCCTGTGCGCGCGCACTGACTGCCTTACCGCAGGATATACAACATTTACTTAATTTGAACCTACCTACCTATAATAATAATTATTATTATTAATATATAGTAATAAAATTATAATTGTCATTCTAAAAAAATTAAAAAATATGCTAGACATTTTCTTGTTTAAACTAACTGTACTAAATATACAATAGTAACTTTTAATGTAAGGCTATATATACAACAGTAATTGTGTTCGAGCGTATTTATAAAAATATTACTAATAAAAGACACAATTAAAAAAATGACAGATATTTTATTTATATATGTTTGTAATCTGTTTGTTAATGGCGCTAAAACGGCTAAACGTGTTTGGATAATATTTGGCACGGACATATAAAATATCTTATACCCATAGGGTAATTTAAGTAAAAAACTCGAGCTTCCATAATATTAGTCTGATCAATCACATTTAACGCTAGTGACATCGCAGGGTACATTAACCACGGGTTAGAGTTAGTTAAAAAATAATGCAACAACTTTGCTGCGTAATCTAGCCCGAAAAGGCCCCACCCCATAAGAACAAACTTTTAAATTACGAACTTCACCGATTAAGTTAAAGAGAACAACAAATAAATGTTAGCACTGCGACTATTTAGTTGGGAAACGCGTAGCTTTGTCGATAAGCGCACGCGAGTTGGAGCGTGCGGCAGTCGGCGAG
>JACCPG010005297.1:0-31157 GCA_016069955.1 Drepana arcuata
TATTTCAAAAGACTTTTTATTCATATATAATCAAACAATATGATATTGTTGGGGCTAGTAACCCGTTAGGGACACGGCGTGATGATATGTAAGTATGTATGGTATCAAGTATATACAGAGGAAAATATTTTTAACCATAAAATAAAGATTAAACCATGTTACAGAAACCTTAGTTGTATTTACTCGCTCAATCTTAGTTTCACTAGAACTAGAGTAATTCCTCTTATTTCGTGAGCTATATTACTAACGTAGTACTTATTAATTAGGAACGAACTCAAAGTGCTTCATAATGAAATCCTATTCTGGAAAATTAATTAATTTTAGATGGATCTTTATACTAATATGTACATAATGGAAATTATTCAGCAGTGGCGTAAGTGGATCAATTATAGCTTATATTTTAAGGTCTTCTGATACGCAACTTTAAAATTACTACTCACCTATAAGTATCGTATCCTTATAAGAATCTAAGTTACCATAACACAAGCTTTTCTTAATTTGAGACTAGGTCAATTGGTGTGGAATTGTCCAAAGCTTGCAAAAAGCAAAGCTTGTGTTATGGTAACTTGACAACGATATATTTACTTATATAAATAGATATTACTACTCACCGATAAGTATCGTATCCTTATAAGAATCTAAGTTACCATAACACAAGCTTTGCTTAATTTGGGACTAGGTCAATTTGTGTGGAATTGTCCAAAGCTTGTGTTATGGTAACTTGACAACGATATATTTACTTATATAAATAGATATATACTTAACACCACACACCTAACCCAACTAGTCCTATTACGACATCAACCTATCCATCACTCTTAACTTAGCTTTACTGACACAATATGATCATCATCAGAAAAATGATTAGTTACACCACGAGCTTTACGGTGAAGGAAAATCATTGAAAGGAAACCTGCATACGCTTGAGAAGAAATTCAAAAGCGTATGTATAGCCGTGCTTGAATAACGGCGACGGACTCGCCATCTGTGACGTTAGCACCTAAAATATATCTCTAGCGGGAAGTGGGTGTGTGGGTACTACCTATACACCTCTGCTTAACCCCTAGTGGGAAGGCGTGATGATATATTATGAATGATGTAAATTCTTCATACATCATACATTATTATACAGACTAATACTAGTACTGTTTCCAATCATAGAATATATGCCAGTTGCCAAGAGATAATCTAATTAATGCAATATGTATTCAACAATTGCTATTGGCAAAGCTGAAAAGCATGTCGCAGCAAAGGCACTATCCGGTTAACTATCGGATAATCAATTAACCGTTGACCGGCTGCATCCGGCTGCAGCGGAACTATGATGAGACACCAGATAAATGACCCGGAAAATCTGGAGGCTCCCTATCTATATTCAACTACTTCACTACATTTGTTAGATCTTTTAGACATAATATTCCGAGTAGCAGAGTCCTTTCCACAACTCTCTAAATATACTCCTCATACTAAAAAACCTTCAAAGGCGGGAGTAACCTCTTACCATCAAGCGGTTACCGGTATATAAGTGTTTGCTATTGATATTATTATCAGATCATCAAAAGGGACAGATGCTTATGACATCTGTCAATCTGTCAATCTGTCCCTTTTGCCCAATTGAGTAATGAAAGCCGTGGTAGCCGAGTGGTTCGAGCAGTTCCCTGCGACGCAAAGGTCGCAAGTTCGAATCCCGACTGTACCAATGAGTTTTTCTAAACTTAAGTACAGTGATTAGTCACACCACAAGCTTGACGGTGAAGGAAAACATCGAGAGGAAACCTGCATACGTCTGAGAAGAAATTCAAAGGCGTATGTAATAGTCGTGCTTGAGTAACGGCGATGGACTCGCCATCTGTCACGTTGGCACCTAATATACCTCTGGCGGAAAGTGGATGTGTGGGTACTTCCTATACACCTCTGCCTACCCGTTCGGGGACCCTTATGAGAAGGCGTGAGGATATATATATGAGGAATAATTAACAGGATGTAATGGCCAAGTGGTGCAAGTAGTCGCATGCAACATCTTTATCACACCACGAGCTTTACAGTGAAGAAATACATCGACAGGATACTTGCATACGTTTGAGAAGAAACACAAAGATGTAGGTATAGTTGTACATGAGAGACGGCGATGGACTTGCCTTGGTGGCCATTGGTATCTCCAGCGAAAAGATGGTGTTGTGTTACACCTCGACTAGATCTTTAGGGACGATATAAATAGTGCTGGAAATTGCGCGTCATATACTAATATATATATATATATAAAATAACTGTCTAGAAATCTTTTTCCTTCTTTGGTTGGTATAGAATCAGTCAGTCATATAAACTTGATTGTGCTTCGATTTATTTCACAAAACATTGCGACCATTGTCCTTGTCTTCCTTAATCAGACGTATCATAGTAGTCACTTGATTATCCCTTGATCCGAATCACGGTATATACATCACGATTGTAATTACAGTACTGTTTGCCTCACAACAATATAGCTAATCAGCTGCCATGGACAATGTACACTGACAAACAAAAGTGTTTGACGCTACATGCTCAAATTAATAAAACAAAGTTCACGTTTGTTGTAGTTCAATTGTAGCCGAGGCTTACGACCTAAACTTGCGGGCTACGATAGTAACGACCGAGACATGACACCAACAAATCTGTTAGCCCTTATCTTTCAATCCGTACCCGAAGGAACTTAACCCGAATGATTTCCGAGTCATTAACCCACTCGTACCCGTCTAAGCAAGATAGACAACATCTGACTTAGATCCGTATCGTGTGAACCCGCCGGCTTACAGATTAACTGTTACTGATCCTGCTGTTACACAAAATTGGAGTTATCAACCACGGACTCGAAGAAATCGCGCTATCTCAAAGTAATATAGGATTACTAAGCTCCAATCAAACTAAACAAACCTCACTAATTGTATTTCTATTCTGTATCTGGCTGGATCTGGTGGAGTTTCAAGAACGCCGGGATTATGGTGTATCCAACGAGACGGAGTTATGGTCCCGTTACCTCAAACGACTCTGGCTAAACTGGCGGTGTAGATTACTGGAGAGACTATGTACGGTGGGAGGATTGGATAGGATGTTCAACGAGTACAACTTAAAATGATGGTTAGCTAGTACACATTGTAACCACAGTAGAAAAAATGCAAATAAGAATAGTTTAGAATTTAATTATTTTATTGAAATTCTTTAATAAAATAATTAAATTCTAATAAGCGAATCCCATTATTATAATTAATAAATTAATAATAAATATAAACTAACTATAAATAGAATAAATGACCCAAATCTGTGTCACGCGGAAGGGTGCCAAGAAGACTAGCGGCATTGCCACGTTGTATGGCAATACTGATTCGCTGAGCGAAATATTCGCCAGCCCTCTTGTCACGGGAGGCCTCAGAGAGTTTCCTCGAAACATCCCTACAAAAATGAAGAGCATCCGGTCCCCACGGCCCTAGAGTTTCGACTCCAAACACCACAAAACCGTAGTCATGGCTCATTTTATTGAAATGTAAGTACTTAATAATAGTAAACACTTATTATTAAAATTATACAAACGGTAAACATTACTAACACTATAAATAATGTATACTTGTATTTAATTATTGAAATGAGGTATGTATGTCTAAAGTAAGCTGGCGCTCTATTCTCTCTGCCTACCCCATTAGGGACACGACGTGAGATGATAACTGAGTTTGGTCAAAGGTAGTATGCTATATTGTTTTAATTAAGATTAAGCCTTAGTTCAAGTTTAGTTTATTAATGTTTAACAAGGCATAATATAATGTACATGTAAGTATTAAAGTAGGTAGAATAATTAATAGGTTCGAGAGTACTAAATAGAATAATTACAGTCGTGGTGGCTTAGTGGAAACCCAAAGATTTCAAGTTCGACTGAACCATGAGGATTAGTAACACCGAGAGCATTTCGGTGAAGAAAGCATCGACAGGAAGCCTGCATACGCTAAAGAAGTAACTCAAACAAATATCTTAATGCGTGGTTGAGTGACGGCGATGGAGTCGCGATCTGTCACGTTGTCACCTAAAATATATCTTCAACGACAATAGTCGCGTAGGTACAACACCGATATCCATACCAGTTCGGGGACTCTTGCGGGAAAACATGAAGATAAGAGTAATAAATATTAATTAGCTCTATAGTAATAATAAACATATATATCACATAGACCACTGTAATGCCCTGTTCCAGGGTTTGCTAAAAGGTTCATGTAACTGTTAACCTACATTGATTTGATTAGCAAATAAGGATGTCTGAAATATTCCGAACTTTGAACTTTGATGTTATCTTGTGCTGACTCGTATGCTCCCATGAGCATTATTGTCGAAATTATTTGGTGAAAATGGCGCAGTTTATTTTAATATTTATTTTACACGTGATCTTACTATGTCTATAAACAAAGTAAAAAGTTTTGCCGTACATATTATAGATATTCATTAAAATACAATTATTTAATGAAACTACTTATTAAATCCATCTTAATACTAAAGATTAGCAATGCGCGGCAACCTGATTGACTTCGTTGATAAATATTTACACACAATGCAAGCATAAAGCACATCAACATTTATTTACGTGAAGATATACCATAAATGAGAGATCATTTATCTTAGGCGTACATTATTACCGTACGCTGCACCGCCGCAGCTGGGTGCACTTCTTAGTAGCTATTAATTGTGTTGGGGCTCCATTTATTATGTCATTTTCATCGGGTATCCGTACCCATAAACAAAATGTCTTAACAATATAAACTTTTAAATGCTCATCGTTGTAAGGTCCCATAGGCGATGATAACCGCTTACCCTCAGATGGCACCTGAGTGATTTAGAATTAGATAAATAACGTTATGATTAGTCTTTCATGAGGTAGACGAGAGAATAGAGCTCTATTTCTCTCTTAGTTAACAGACCTCTTTCGTTATATCCTCATTTTTGAGTCTGTTTATTGATTTGGAGTATTGCCGCCTATTAGTCAAATTCAAGGTAGTTGAAGCGTGATCTTCCTTTGCCTCTACTTCGAGACACTTTGAATCGAATATCGTTACGTCACATATTTTTCGAAGGGAGTGCATCTGAACTGCATTTTTACTATAGTCATATTCCGCCTACGAAATGTTTCGTTTAAAAATAATAATAGGATAAAATAACACTTAAGATGAGCCGTGGTGGCCGAGTGTTTCGAGTATCCCGACTGAACCAATGAGTTTTTCTGAACTTAAGTACAGTGATTAATCACACCACGAGCATTAAAGTGAAGGAAAACATCGAGAGGAAACCTGCATACGTCTGAGAAGCAATTCAAAGGCGTACACCTAAAATATATCTCTGGTGGAAAGTGGTTGTGTGGCTACTACCAATCCCTTCCCTACCCTACCCTACCTAGCCTACCCCTTCGGAGACCCTTGTGGGAAGACGTGACGCATATATATACTCATATATAATACTTAAAAATGTTTTTGCTATAAAAGTAAAAAGTAATAAAATTCTATTTGACTCCCACAACACCATTTATCTTCACAACCTATTACACTGAAAGCCAACTGTCAAACTTGCAAATGTTTCTGACAGATATAATATATCTTCACACCTTCTAACAAGGGAGCCCCGAAGGGGTAGGCAGAGATTTTGCACTCATTTCGCTGGATATTTTGATATCGATGATATTGATGGATATTTAGATGCCAACGTGGCGTGAACAGATGGCGAACGTTTTTTCAACACAACATCTCAACATTTGGGGTTCGAACTTGCAATATTTGCGTAGCAGGCGACTATCTGAAACACTCGGCTATCACAGTTCCCTTTCTGACAGATATTAATGTTGTCTTACTGTTATAAACAAATGTGTCGATTGAATATTACTTAAGATAACGGATGCTCGCAAAATCGCAACTACAATCACATAATTTTACTTGTGTAGCAAACAAACACACTAAAGTTATGTATTTTTCGATGTCCGTCCGTTCCGATAAATGGTCTGGCCATTCCAAATAACCCTCCAAAATATGATTGAATGGTCTTTTATGTCTTGTATTTTATATCATATATGCCGCAAGGGTCCCAGGCACAAATTTCCAAATAGTTATGCCAAAGGATTCGGTGGAAAAGTTCGGTAGAAAATTCCATAGGTATTTAAGACGCAATGTAAGACCAAGTTATGTAGTTTTTCAGAACCATATTAAATATATTTTAGCAACGAACTGAGTTTTCATTTCATTCCATGGTTTTTTTTTACATATTTTTTTTAATACCAAAATCTCCTTCCAATGTCTCTAATCAATATCCGATTAATCAGATTGCCGCTCAATGGAAATAGTTTCGTACTTCTACAAAGCAAAGTTTTGTACTTCTGTTTTAAATTTGTATTGCTTCATATTCATCGACGCACAAATATTTTACTATCTACACTAATTAAGTAAGGAAATAGTTTTTATCTTGTGGCCCGATTTTTACGATCCTTAGATGAGCGAGTCATTCACACCTTTTAGTTTTGTGAGGGTTGTTGTAGGTTTGTGAGAGCATGAACTAAAAATGAATGAGTTATAGAGTTCTTTCATTTATAGTAATATATTTATAGCTAGCGCTAGTTTTCCGAGAGCACCGACACTAATATTACTAGTCGGAGCCGTGGTGGCCGAGTGGTTCACCTGCGACACAAAGGTCGCAAGTTCGAATCCCGACTGTACCAATGAGTTTTTCTGAACTTTAGTACAGTGATTAGTCACACCACGAGCTATACCGTGAAGGAAAACATCGAGAGGAAACCTGCATACGTCTGACAAGCAAACCATATCCTCTGTTAATTCAGCCAATAATCTATTCGTAAACCAAATTCCACCCATCGTGGCGTCATTTCCCATATTTATAATATTACTAGTATTCAAGAAATACTGCAGTTATACCTGCATGTGCTTTGTTTCTTGCCACGAAGGACGTAGGAGGTTAAGTTTTATTCAATTAGAAGTTAAATTACCGAGAGGAGTTCGGGTGGGGCTCTACACATTAATTATCTCAGACTGGCATCTTGTAAAACCGACACGGGCTTAACAAAATATCGGAAGCGTCCAAACAAGCCTTCTTAACTTTAGAGATGCTTAGTCAGCCAGAGCTGAAACAAAAGAGATTACTTAACGGTTCACACAGACTGTAGTCTGCCAACTTGAAGATAGAACTATAGCTGTTATTTTTTAAATGTTCATAAAGTAAAAACTTGGCCTGTTTGTACTTTGAATATATTTTTTATTTTGTTGGAATATAAGACTCTTGTTAAGGATATTTTAATTAAAAGTGATGCAGCTCACTTTCCATTTATTTTCGGTGCATTACAATAATTATGTGTTCCAAATAAAACATGACTTACTATAGTAAGTTCCCTTTTTTATTATTTCTAGACATGTTTGAACAAGATAGTTCAGAACGTACATAATATATCTTCACGCCTTTTCACACAGGAGTTGGTAGAGGAGGAACAATACCCTTTTTTCGCCGGTGAATTATTTTGGTGCTAACAAAATAGTTGTCGAGTCCGCTGCCGAATCCCTAGCACATTTACGTCTATGACTTTCTTCTACACCGTATCCAGAATTTATTTTCATATCCTTTCCTTGTCGGTATGGCTCGTGGTATGATAAATAATCTTCACATAGCACTACGCGAACCAATCGGTTACGGCTCCTGTCTATTTATATTTCATTATTTTAATTAAAAAGAATAAGATGTATAAAAATTCAATTAAAAGATACATCTTCATAAATGTATATAGCTGTACAAACAGATTTTCTACGTTTTCTCCTAATTACGAATGTGAGGAGCAAAAAGTGGGGCAACGTTTGACCCCTTGGGTTCGCAACTGTCGTGAGCCGGTCGCTCGTCTCGAAACTTGAACCGCGGATCAAATTCTCTCGCGAGACATGAAACTTGACTCGTATGATAAGATTAAAATATTACATTGGCTACATAAACTCACAGATATTCCAACATTTTACAGTAAATTACTCACTATAATAACAATGTTAACACCGCGCTCAACTAAGGCTATAACGTAAAGAGATTAAGCTGGATTACAGTTGTAAGCGTTATAATATAATAATAGTTAATTACTGGCATGATGAGGCATAATGCCTTATTAATATACACAAGATCGTATGTAAATTATCGTAGAAGATAAAAACACGGGTATTTATACATACGACTTTAAAACGAGAATATTTACTAGTAGCAAATTTGCCAGTAATTGAACTAGCTATCTTAAATTTACAGGTGACTACTTAAGTCACTTGACCACCATGGCTCTATTATGTATTATCCAAAATAACATTTTAAATATGAATACGCATCTGTCTGTTAAGTTTTCAGGTTAAGCCGTAGTGCACGATTAGTTCGAGTAGTTACACAAATAATGCAAGTATTTTTCCCGGCTGTACTGTATGAGTTTTTCAATAAGTATAGTGATTAGTCAAACCATAAGTATTACGGTGCAGGACACAATCGTAAATCCTGCATACGCTTGAGAAGAAATTCAAAGACGTATGTATAGCCGTGTTTCATTAACGGCCATAACATGACAGATGGTGAGATCATAGATCTGTTTCATGCATGTTTCACCATCTGTCTCATGATCCGTCCATCCGTCTCTCTGACTCATCTAAAATGTGCCTCCGGCAAAATGTGACTGTGTTCCTACTACCTACACTTATCTGCCTACCTCTTCGGAAACCCCTGCAGGAAGGCGTGAATACATATACGTAAATCGTCAACGAATTTCATGTAGTACCTATGTAAACATGTTATTTGTCATCGTTCGGTTGTGCGCTTTTGATGACTTTTTGCAAATGGTTGAATCGAAGTTGTTATCCACGGGGCATCACAACCCTTAGCATTGAGAACTACCGAAGTAAAATTAATTCACTTCAGAAACTTTGCTAGTCTAGTACAGTATTCAAACTAAGGAAGTAATTTGATTAGCCATGTTCTTATGTGATATTATGTTTTATGTCTGTGGCTATTTTCCGCTGGAAGATTATCACCGAATTTGAATAGAATTACTACAAGTTTTTAAATTGATATAGGTAGATATAAAATTCGTTATTAAAATACGCAATTAAATGAAATGTCACTTTGATGTTACCATGTTCTGTTAATGCTACTATAGGAGGCTTCTTGGGGCTTGGGCAAGTGTTCGTTGGCCGTTTTAAAGGTGAGTAGGCATAATAAAACTAATTTGAATGCAGCGGTAGACTGTGTAGGAGCGGCGGCTGGGCCCGGGGCGTTCATCTAATGAGCATCCTGCCCCTCACAATGTACTCAGATGATATTCCACGGCGCCCGACGACTATTATTATATTCCGCCAAGTGAACCGCCGCGGGCACGTCGTGCAAACCTTTTCAAAATAACTGTGTTCCGCTATATTTGAGGCGGCTTTCACCCAACCTCTGATTCTAAGCGCAAAGATCGTTGAGATATGTCACCATATCAAACTAATTACAGGGGTTATATAAATATGCCTCTATAAATATATAGGAGAATTATCTACCTACATAAATACGATCAGACACTCAAGTGAATAGTAAGTACCCGTCGAGCACGTATACCTTAAATAGTATTTAGTCTGATTAATGTAGATGTAGCGAAACAGGTCAGTAAGTCTAGAGAGATCTGGTGCTCTCTCTGCCTACCCCATTCAGGATATTTTCTTTATTTAAAATGTATTTACCCATGCATGTTCAGGGAAAAAGAATCTGTTTTACAGCGCAATCCTCTGCTTCAAGTCACCGGGTAACCTAACCATGTAACATCTTTGCATAATTTTGAATCGAAAGTATATAAAATATAACGTATAGAATTAATGTATTCTATAACAACCCTTCCGTTTGTAACAACAAAGAATAAATGTAATAATCTAATTAACGTTAGCCTCACTTTAATAGGAATTAAGGGTGTTCGGGCGCAATACATTCTCGTACATCTTCAATATAACCGGTTCGGTGGCACGGTGCGACTCAATCCGACCTAATCTCGGCTTACGAGAGATCACAGGAAACGTTACCGCCGCCGGCGCCGTGATAACGTTTTCATTTGCTACAATACGTACATAATATGCGCAAAGGCGCATACCCACGCTAAACATTCAACGGACCTCAAACTTTGATCTATAGATAAGCTCCTATAACTAACTGCGGATACCACAACTTATTCCAAATTTAAATGTTATCGCAAAGGAAGAAAATTATACATATCACCACACCGAGTCACACAAGTCCAAGGTAAGTGATGCACGAATATTTATACGAATAACTATAATTTAGTTCTGTTCTTAGTAAAGACAAAAAAAAACTACAATCTCTAATAAACCAAGCCGTGTGGAGTGGACGGCGTTAGTGAGTACCGACTATGGGTTAGTATTTAGGTACCCATTGAACTATAGAAAAACTCTATTCCACGCGCTCTCCAAGTGCCCGAAATGATACCTAAGCAGTGGTATAAATACATTAAATTTTCGACTGAGATATATTATCTTAAATTTATCCTAAGTTTAATAACAAGAAAACATATTATGTAATTATTACATATACGCCTCTGCCTACCCCTTCGGGGACCCTTGTGGGAAGGCGTGAGAATACGCTTTACTGTTATCTTACAAAAAGTATTTATTCAGTAGCTTATTTCGTATAATATTTTTTTCGGTTCATAATTCAAGTCGCTCTAAATTACAGTTGGCTAAATCTCACGTAAAGCAGCGAGTCATGATCCTCGCCATCAGAGCTCCGACTAAGGAGCGAGATAATTTTAATCCCCGCTTTACTTCCACAATTGAACTTTATTACCTATTACATTAAACGGTTCATAGCGCTCCAACTTTACTGATGGAAACAAAATCTATTTAAGTATTTTTCATCCTAAAAATTGTATATTTAAAGGTTACTAGACGTTACTATGCTCAAGCATCGAATATAAAACTCGCATATTTACGTATGAGAAGAAATTCAAAGAAGTACGAGTACGTATATAGACATGCGAGAAGTGGCAGCAGCCTCGCCATCGGCGACGGCGCGAAATATTCGATACATAGGGCAGGATTACAAGAAGTTCAATTATCAAGCTACCCGTTTCATAGGTCTAGCCGTTTAACGTTCAGAAGGTCCCGGGTATAAATATTTCCTGTGAGTTTCTTTAAAAAATTGTCTATGAACGAAAAGACGTGTGAGGGACTACTGTACCCATCATATAAATACAATAGCTCGGTAGATAGAAAGTAAAGATAATGTAAAGTACATCTATGCGTTTATTTGATATCCAAGTGTATTCGAATTCCAATATTTTCTAGAGCCAATTACTAGCCGAGTCAATAAACAATGCAATTTTCCATTCGGTTGGCGCCAACAACTAAGTTGATGGGGCAGCTTTTGCACTTGACAGATCCTCAGAATATTAGCCCTGTTCCATGGACAATAAAACAAAACAAAAAACTAGTGGAATTACTTTATTTCTCGTAAAAAAAGTCCGCATATATATCAACCATGCAGTGAAACGCGTGTGTGTGAAAAGAGGAGAAACCATTTAAAAATTTGTTCATATTTTCTTTAGTGCTACAATTACATTAGTTATGATATAATATACTTAAGAAACGTATATCATATTATAAAGCACAATAAAAGTTCTATACATTTTATTTACTCTTGCCTCGAATGAACAAGAATTTGCAGGAAAAAACATAATTACAGCAGCGCCAAATAAATCTCGGCGACGCACTAGCTTCTGCAAGCATCAGACTAGCTTAGCTGCCTTCCTCATAATATAAATGCATAACTTATAATAAAGCTTCATCTTTCGAAGTGGATTGCAAAAGCTTATTTTACTTACCATAGACAAAAATACTAATGGTGTAAATATTTATACAAGATATTTCTTTTATAAATACTTGTACGACAAACTCAAATACGTATCAATCGAATGTCTAATAGTTATATGGAGATAGGTATACAACGTTATTACACAACACTCTGAAATACGAATCGTTGATCCGAAGAAAAATAAGAATATACAGTCTTGAACCATTATCTGGGTAAACCAATATTGGTTTCCGTTAGCACCGGACAAAGTTCCTGAGAAGGAAGCCAATAGACGGTGGGAAAATAAAAAAGTGCCTTTCTCAACTTGTGTTCTCAAAAGTGTCAAACGAAGTTTTGCAATTGCTGGAGAGAGAAAGTAAGGAAATTATACTTCTTGAGGTGAGATAGTTACTGCGTGTTCTCTTTACTTAGAACTCAACGTGTATTATCTCGCAAAGTGCTCAAATTTGAACTTAACAAAATAAACAACTAATTTAATAAATTTTGGTATTCTCGAAATCAACTAAGATCGTATGTTTTATACTATCTTCATTGCTTCCTACAAGGGCCATGAAGAGTAGACAAATTTGTAATAAAAGCATTTTACTGCACATAATTTTCAATTCCTTTGCAGCTTCTACCAAACATGCTGGTTTCCTCTTCACTGTACAAAACATCGATATGGAAAAACTAAAAAAAACTCATTGGTACGAACGAATTTAAGATAATCTGGATTTAAACCGACTGGCTTGAATATACACGTAACTACTCGAGGCCTACGTTACGTACATACAATTTTTTATTTTATTCCACAAAAGCAAACAAGCATGCTGTTAGTCTGATGGTAAGTAGTTACCGCCGTCTCTGGGCCTGCCTTAGTACAAATAAATTTGTATACGTCATATTCCTTTATAATTGTAGCTAAATCGGAATAACGGTAAAACAGAACGTGGATAAAAGACCGTAGGTATTTATTTATTTAGGTCGGCTAACGTTTGAAAGATCTTTTGGTGACACTTGATTGTATTGTCGAGAGGCAAACAGATCGGCAGGCAGCCTTCACGGTGGAGTAGCGCTAAGCGCGACCATTTCATGAAGTAATCCGCGCTTGGAGAGGCATTAGCGGCCCGCTCCACGCTGCACCAGCATTGTCGTGCTCTTATTGTAACACTTTATCTCTTCACTCTAAGCTCTGCGCTGCAATTCTACATATTCAAATATCGTTAAAGAAGTATACACTGAGGTCTTTTGTTAATTTGGAGGTAGCCCAGAAAGGCAACAATTAATGAACATATTTACCTAAGTTTTTAATTACTAGGGACAATACTCGCTTGAGAAAGTTTTTCAATATTCAAAATTAATCGCGAATTATTAATTACATTTGTTGTTGTTTTATAATCATCCGCAATTTGCTTTTTTGATGAAAAAGGATGTTTCTCCCAACTGCAATACTTGCAACGTCTGTGACGATTTATATCACATCCTGATGGAATGTGACCAGAACAAAAATACAAATTGAATGTAACATTCAAAATTAGTACAAATTATAATTACCCGTTTCCAAGAAACCCAACAGGAACGGGACTGAAAACCGAATGTCTGTGGATTTTCTTTTTTTAGTCTGAGTATTTTATATACTCGGATATATATTTTAGAATTACATTACATTTTCCCTTCAAAGAATTGCAACTATCTCGAGGCTGCGCGGCATTGACGGCAGGCGACGATAAGCAGAAACGTTTCGCAGGCTAATCCGCTCTGTGAAGAGGTATTATCCTACCATGGACACCAGCGCGGCTTCTAGCGACAGAGCACCTGCATTGTGAGCCAAGTGAAGACTTGTCATATGCACTGAATGATACTGACATGTGATGCTAACGATAAAACTGGAAAATAAGAATCATAAAAAAGATAATTCCATGAGCAATTGATAGCAAGTGCTTTCAGGCTAATAGACACAGCCAAACTCAGAACACTTTTAAGAAATATACTTTCTTACTAGTTATGCCCCGCACTTCCAACGGCGTAGTTTTATTTCATTGGGAGTTTTTTGTTCTGGATTATCCTCACGCCTTCCCACAAGGGACCCCGAAGGGGTAGGCAGAGGTGTATAGGATTAATATGTTGTAAATCCAGCTAATATTCTACCTCTGTACTATATTTTATCTATTTCCGTTCTGTAGTTGTGTGAAAAAAGAAGACCATCCTCACAAACTTTCACATATATAGGTAATATTATTGGGATAAAAATGTCATCAATTCATATTTTTTTGAGCTGCGCTAACCAAGTGGTTTTAATCATCACCTCAATACCTAGATTAAGAATGCAGGTTCAAAACCAGGCGATGGGTATGAATAAATATGAGGTTTTACTGAACTTAAATATAGTGGTTTCCCACACCACGAGCGTAACAGTGAAGGAAAATATTAAATAAATAAATATAAAAGGAAAGAAGGAAAAGGGAATAAATATAAAATTCAGAGACGTAGGTATGTATAGTCGTGAAGGAAGAACTTACTCGCCATCTAACACGTTGGCAAGAAAATAAATCTCCGGCGAACGAACGTTAGACGGTCATGATGCTGAGAAATTGTATCTTCTGTATTGTCTGTATATAAAATCTGTAACATGAATATGAAACGTTGAACACAATGTTAAAAAACGTATGCCTATAAATAATATATCTGGGTAAAAAACCCACTTGCGCTCATTTTCATTAATGTAAAGCACATATTTTTAAGAGCATGCACCGGCTGGTCATTGCTGTTGACTGTAATGCAGGCCCGATGGAGAGAATGGCTTACATTAATTTTCCTGAAAGCCGGCTATTGTCTCTTTGGATCTTTCCCAAATATCGCTCGCAACGACCAATACGTACAAAAAGCTACTAGACATGAAAACCACCCAGCGCATTCAAGTAAACAGAAACAGAGAACCGTAAAGAATTCAGTCTTTGTGTTTCAACATAATACGTAGGTACCTGGATATTACGGATTGTTTGGTATCCAGTATTTGTCATGAACACCGTCTTGTACCATGATGAAGAAGAAAGGGCTTAATAATGTGATTGTCCTTTGTCTTCCTACCACCTAGAGCGAAACTACGCAAAGCTTGCACTGTGGGAACTAGACTGCAATATAGGTACATAGTGTCTCAGAAGATAGAACAGTTTGTTTAGAACAAGTTGTCGGGTGTTGTGCATATATCAAAGATAACAATATGACAAATTTTTTTTTTAGAAACTATACAGTAAAAAAAATATAACATCTTAGTTAGATTCTACATGTATAACTTTTTTATGCGAAAAATAGGTACAAAAAATTTACAAAAAGGTTAAACTTACTATGTATTTTTTTTTAATTTCTATTTTTCTTGGTTGCCTTTCATTGTGCTCTATCACATACTTGAGCAACTGCCCTATTTCCAGAGACACCCTGTAGACATCCTAATATGGTTAACTAACAAGGCTGGCTTTCAAGACAAGGTACATAATACATTCGTCTTTATCGAGCAAATATACACCTCCAGCTGGAATTGAGACCTCAGCTTCCCAGCTAAAAACTCTGCTTGGACCAGATGGTCCTCTAAAACCAGACCAATCATTTAGGTATCTGAAATAATAAGCACTCGATTGCTATAACATCTGCAACCAATGAAAGGGCTTATGTATATCTCTACATTCGAATCAATTTCAAACGCGAACGTGACTTGAAAGTGAGGGCGCATTACAGTAAAAATGATCGTAAAATTCTCGGGCGAGTATAATCTACACTCCGATTGTCATCTGTGTTATTGTAAGGGATCGAATTTTAAGAGAGATTTATTCTAGGTTAGTCAGAGAGGCTTAATTGGGCCCATTCAAGTGTGATATTGGTAAATGGTCGCCGCCGACAGCCGTCTGCTGATTGAACTTTCTTTCTGTTATTGTCCAAGTAATTACGGGTTTGGTGGCGTCGTTTATTGCAAATTTCACATTTAAAATACCAAATTAAACTTACTTTAAATCTTAAGCAAATATTTCTTCCAAACTATGAAACCTTAGATACGTATCACACTGTTTCTCATGGGATAGGAAGAACGATTAGAACGCCAGGACCTCTAGACTTACAGAACCCTTTCGCTTCATTAACGTCCATATTTTTATACATTCGTGTAGGTTTCGAGAACTCATTACGTTCCCAACCTTGAGTGTTCAATCGATTAAGGCTCAATTAAATTATAAGGCATCTCTGCAAGCGATTTTTTTTTCGTAGATATTTTTTAATATATCTATTCCATATTTAAACAATTATGAAGAAACACTGTGCACAAAAGTATGAAGGCACCATGAATTGGAGGAGTTAGCGGAGCTTTCTGGGTTCACAATGGGGCCAATCACGCGCCAACTTCCAAGACCTCTCGAGGCACGTCCTCGATCTTCCGAGTTCCTTCCCCGATCGGTTTCAGTCCCGACAAAATATTCTCAATCAATGAAACCTCAAACTTGATGATATTCGATAATGTTATTTATACCACTTACAAATGTGAGAGTGAGACCGAAAGAATAAACATAGCAAGCAAGCAAGAATAAACAAGCAATAGCAAGTGATTATTGTATATCTATGTAATAGTAACGTTATATGAAAACTACATCCTATCCAAGGAGCGCAGTCTAAAATATTGAAATTCCGCATATCTGGCTACGGACATACAATCTGCCTGATGGTAAGCAATTATCACAGACTAGGTGCATGTATGGAGCCCAGGGGGGCTTATTGAAATCCACGTAACCAACCCAAGTATCTTATTATTTGGAATATATAATGAGCCGTGGTGGCCGAGTGGCATACAAGTAGCCTGCAACCCGCCTCCAACGCCAAGATTATAAGTTCGAACCCCAACAGTACCAATTAGATGTATCTCCTCTCTCTGCATCTCCTATTAGGCAGCCTATACACGTATGTTTACGTATACATTTAGTAAATTAAAAGGCGCTTGTGAAAATGGACTCGCCATTAGGCATCTAAATAGATTTCCAGCGAAAAGAGCTCTGCTCTGTCTTGCCGTTCGGGGACTATTGTGGGAAGGCGAGAAGAAAATAAAATATATCGTATAATAAGATGCTATATCTAATATCATGCAGATGAAGACATGAATTGGAAAGCCCACATAGATAAATTGTCTATTTCTATAAATAAATTTGTGTATGCGATTAAACAAATATAAAATTTAACAAATACTAATACAGCAGCTGTATTAATAGCTGTAATAATAGCTGCTATAATGTCATACCGTGCATACGTTGAATCACTGCTTCGTTACGGACTTGTAGTGTGGGGCAATAGCACTGACCAGAATAGGCTATTTCTAGCGCAAAAAAAGTCCATTCGAGCATTCTTTGATCTTTATCCTTTGGACTCGTGCCGACCAGTGTTTAAGAGGCTTGGGCTACTGCCACTACCTTCTCTTTATATTTTTGAAGTCTGTATGTTTGTATGGAGACATAAAAACCTCTTTCAAACAGTAGATGGCGTTTGCACACGAAATCGTAGAGATCCAGGCAGACTTGGTGTTAGTGAAAATGTTTAGGGTTCAGTTATATGAATGGTTGACTGAAAATGACTTTTATAGTGTTGGGGAATTTTTGAACACTGAATTTGCATGCTGAGGGCTCAGCAAAACATGAATGTACGGCATTATTAATTAACGCCAGTTTATACCATGTTTTTTGCAAAAAATAAATGATTATGATTATGATAAAACAACATGATAGAGTACTAAAAGGTACACACTGTGCAATCAAAAATCGTTACAAGTTCACTATCATTTAGTAGCTGTCGAAATACTTAAACGTACTGTTGCATCTGTTAGTTTCCAGATCGACTTAATCCATCAGATACGAAGCTGGCGCACGACAAAGTTACAGGTAGCAAGCAGTGGTACAGCACAATCCAGCTGTAAATAGGTCGGGCAGAAGTTGTCCCATCTGCCGCGCGTACGATACAACTCATAAATGTTTAACTCAACTCCCGTCACAATACTTGAGCTATTATATAGGGCGTAAGAATACAGTACAGAATACAGTTTACCCATATCATACTGTATTGTCTTTCTCACGCCTACCATAAGTGATGCGCGGAGGTAATAACATCATATTTTCGCCGCTGATATATTAAGGTACCAACCTAATAGAGTGTTGTCTGGAATAATGAAAAAAGAAGCATTATTTTTGTATAATATTAGCTTTTAGCGTTATCTACTAAGGTGTACTTGAATGATATGCAGAATAATTGAAAGGGTGGTTAGATTAATATGATGTTAGCAAAGCACATTAAGAAAATATCATAAAACCATAAGTCACGTGTCACGTTGTTTGTCCGAGATGGACTCCTAAACTACTTAACCGATTTCAATCAAATTTGCACTTTGATCCAACTTAAGAGATAGGATAGCTTAATAAACATATCGACTGGCAAGCCAAATTGCCTCTAACGAATTTCCGAATGATGCCACGCCCTAGCTTCAAGCCTTATGGAACCCTGGTACAATGATCAGCCGGTAAAAATATAGAATTTGCCATGTCAATTTGGCTTGCCAGTCGATATGTTTATTCAAACCACCTTCTTCTTGATCGATTCCTCATGTCTGAGGGTCGTGACCACCATGAGTGGCCTGCTGGACTAGGCCTCACCAAGAGCTGCGGCACTCTGCGTGTCTGATTGCAGTTGGTATGTCTCGTTTGGTGATATCTTTGACGGCGTCGGTCCACCTGGTTGGAGATCTTCCTCTACTCCTTTTTCCTTCCACGTGACCAACAACAATAAGTTTTTCCAGATTGTCTGGATCTCTTCTAGCCACGTGTCCGAAGTACTGAAGTAGTAGTATCTGGAGGCATTTTGTGGAGAGCCAAATTTTGGATGTTTAATTCTTTAAGGATAGATGCGTTGGTGCGGTGTGCTGTCCATGCTATTCCCAGCATTTTCCGCCAGCACCACATTTCGAACGCATCTATCCGGGACCGAGTGCGGGCTTTGAGTGTCCAAGTCTCTGCGGCGTATAGAAAAATAGAGAAGATAAGGGCGCATAAGTTTGACCTTAGTGTTGCGGGCTATGTCCCTGTTTCTCCAAACCTTCTCTAACCGCTTTACGGCTGATTTTGCCATCTGGGCTCTGCGAACTTCCTTATCGCAGTCACCATCATCGCATATCAACGCTCCGAGATACAAAACTCATGTACGGTATTCACATCCCGTAGCTCGTGCGTTCGTTGCATGGTGCCCGCCCTATCAATGAACCAATTGTGGATCTAAACCACTCTCGACTCTATCTGCTAAAATCGTTTGAGCTAACAGATAATTGTGACTTTCAAATAGTAGGCAAATAGTTTGCAATAAAATAATATTGCGGCTATAAATTGAGATGTAAGCTATCCTATAATTTCAAGTGGGAATAAACTACACACGGTGTGCAAATTTGATTAAAATCGGCTAAGTAGTTTAGGAGTCCATCGCGGACAAGCAACGTGACGCGTAATTTATGTATAGGAAAATAACCTTGGGCTTTTTTTAACCAAAATGTATTCTACGCAGATTTCGCATGCCAAAGTTCAGCCCGCTATTAAATGGGCAGTCATATCGGCATCGCTGTAATCGAATACGCTCCGATTCATAAACGTATTAAGCTGGGGTCGGTATCGATTATATCGAGTAGATACACATGTTGAAAGCGGAACCGATAGCCAAATAAACTAGCAAACCGCATCGATTACCTGTCAATGGCAGCCACCCAGAGTCGAGTGACCGCGCCGCTCGCCCCGCTGAAGCCGTCTCGATTATATTTGCTATGTCTCTGTTTATGTTTCTTTTCTTGTACCTACATCTAAACGTACTCGTTACAACTGTAACAAGCCGTTTGAACGAAACCCGAATACGGGGGTAATAAGGCCAACAGAAGCCAAAAATATTGGTTTTGTTCTGTGTATGTGAGTATCTTTGTTCGCGCACCAAGCAGAAACTACAGCATTGAATTAAATTAAGTTTACATTAATAAATTGTGGAGATCTAACATAAATATAGACTCTTTACCGCAGGAAATATCTTATACTTAGGTCTGAAAGGACCGGAGAATTACCGTACTTCAGTTACATACTGTTAGTCCGCCTAAGTCTTGAGGCCGATTTCGATGTTTTTACCTAATTATGTTTTGTCCCTTGATGGTTTAGTATCAGGATGATATCATGATGATGCGTTCGTGTTCTAATTGAAATTAATACACCAAAAGGCTGGACATTCAGTATGAAAAAAAAAAACAATTTAAATATATAGGTATTCTAGATATCTATTCGTACCTACATCAAGGAAAATGAAACTGCACCGCCGTTTCATTATTGCGGTGTTAACAGCACAATTGAGAAAACTTTACCCCGAAACTTTTGCACACTTTTAATAAGAAGCTCATTCATCGCATACTTTCCTTGAACAGGCCAGTGGGCAGAAGGGGGTGGCCTATCGCTTTAACTCGTGACACCAGAAAATTAAAAGTGCGCCGTCATGCTTATGCTATCTTAGGAAGTAGGGTGACTCCGCTGTTGGTACTAAATTAACATAATATAAATACTGTAGCTATGAATTATAAATGTAAGTAATTTTTATACCACACGGGTGACGAACAAGCACGCGGTCCAACTGATGGTAAGCGATTACCGCTGCCTATGGACGCTTGCAACACCAAGGGTATTGCTCGCGCGCTGGCGATCCTGCAGGGATCTTTTCACAGCCTTCTTGAAGAGCTCCATGCTGTTCTTTTGAGGGAAAACCTCAACGGCGAGAATATGAATTTGTTAACGTTAACGATACTTTCTACATGTTAGTTTTTAGTGTAATATTCGAAAAATGTGGCAAGCCTGCAAATAGCAGGTACCAATTATGTTATCACATTCCTCGAGTTGACTGAGTGGTTGTTAAGTAATGTTAATGTTGCAGGTTCAAACCCCCGCTAGGATTCTTGAGTTTTTGTGATCTAAAGTACAGTTATTTATCACACCACGCATGGGTATGGATGTGTAGTAAAGGATTTCAAAGAAGTATGTGAAGTCAAGTTTGGGGCCAAATGTAGGTGCAATTACCCTTCCGCCTCTACATCTATGGGGATATTTGTGGAAGGAGTAAAAATATGGACATGTGATAAATTGTAGAAATCAAATATCAAATCAAAAATACATTTTGCTGCCTAGATATAACCGATATATACTGCGAAAAAATGTTAAAAGTAATGCTGTTAAAATTTATCTGGATTTGTCGAAGAAATTACAGAAGAAAGGCGAATTTATCTTTACCAATTTAACAATTTGAACATAACATGAACGCAGAACGCACGTAGACAACGAACGAAAGAAAGTTTCCGAGTGTAAGTAACATCTTCGTTGGAATTCAACAGCATCGACAAACTCCTAAAAGTTGCTTTGAAACTTAATTTAGCTAGTCTGATCTTCGACCACTGGTGGAAAGTTTTAGCAAAACTCTTGAGGAACGTGAATAAAATCTCTATAAATGGTGTACTATGTACATGGATCAGATTAGGCATAAGTAGAAACTCTTTGTGGCAAAATTTGAGATGTTAGTAAGAAGTAAGTGCCTGGCACCTAATATACCTCTGGCGGAAAGTGGGTGTGTACCCCTTCGGGGACCCTTATGGGATATATATTATAAGGCGTGAGGATATATTTTTATTATTATTATAGTAAGAGGCCCATTAAGTCCATACAGTCGTTAATTTAATGTTATCTCGAAAAAAAAATTCAAATAGAAGATTTAGATCAAGTTCCGCATTTTTACAAAATTAAGCAAAACTCGTGACCTCGCATCGTCATATCTTAACACCTTTCCATAAGGGTCCTTGAAGGGGTAGGCAGAGATGTGTAGATAGTACCCACACACCACACCCACACCCAAAAAAACATCAAAAAAATTCCAGCTCAAATCCCGATTGTACCTACCAATGTGATTTTTTTATTATATAGGTATGGTGATTAGTCACACCACTTATTTTACCATGAAGGAAAACATACACAAGGAATCTGCATATGTTCAGATAAGATAAGATAGTTCTTTAGGTAGGTACTGTATGGAACATACATACATTTACATAAATATCATCACGCCAAGTCCCTAACGGGGAAGGCAGAGAGTATAGAGCGCCAGTTCTCTCTAGACTTACATACCTCTTTCGCTTCGTCTACATTTATCAGTCTCTTCATACATGCTCGTCGGTTTTGAGTACTCTTAACGTTCCTGTCCTTGAGCGTCCAATCGATTTGATCCAGGTAGTTGGAACGTGGCCTTCCTCTGCCTCTTCTTGCACACACTTTTGCTTTGTATATCTGCTTCGTCAATCTTTCTTCACTTATCCTTTCTATGTGTCCAAACCAACGTAACATGCCTTTCTTCAACTTTACAATCACGCCCTCATTCACGCCCGTTGATTTGCGAATCTCTTCATTGCGGATTCGATCTAATATCGTTACTCCGCACTTTTTTCGAAGACATCGCATCTCAACTGCATTCAAGCTATTTTCATACTTCCTCTGACATACCCAGGATCCGCTGTCATACAATAAGGTAGGTACCAATATCGCGTTGTGGACAGCAACTCGAGCATTCTTGCTCAGACTTTTACTGCCCATCAACGCCGACATGGCTTCATTCACCTTATTTCCGGCAGTTATCCTTCTTTCAATATCTTTTTCATACTTTCCATCTCGTGTGAACATGCTTCATAGATATACAAATTCATTCATTCACATGGAACATGGCTCTGACAATTTCTAAAAATGCTCATGTCGTTTGAGAAGGTATTCAAAGACATAATAATATATTGTCGTGCTTGAGAAACAACGATGGACTCACCATCTGCCACGTTGGTACCTAAATTATATCTTTAGCGAAAAGTGGATAAGTAGGTAGGTGCTAGAAATCTCGCCTACAACTTCGGGGACCTTTATGTGAAGACAATATGATATTATATTACTAAAATCGATCGGACGCTCAAGGACGGGAACGTCAAGAGTACTCGAAACCGACGAGCATGTATGAAGAGACTGATAAATGTAGACGAAGCGAAAGAGGTATGTACGTCTAGAGAGAACTGGCGCTCTATACCCTTTGCCTACCCCGTTAGGGATTGCGTGATGATATGTATGTATGTATATGATACATATGTTTAAGACAACAAGTAAAATATCCCGAGAAAATGAAATGAAAAAAGAATACTAAATAAATTATATTGAAATAACGCTGACTTAGGCATTATTTTTGGTTACATAATATAATATAATGACTAAAAAACTTAGTATCCGCATCATAAATATATTTAAGAAGAAAAAGCTTTGCTTACTTCCTTTGATTAGTCTATACTCTATAGCATATTTATATCTGTCAGCGTCGATTCGTTCGTGTGAAGCACATAATATTTATCAAATCGTGGAAATTCAACTCGACGCTGAGCTTAAATGTATAATTATATGTCATATTTAATGCACCTGTTTAAATTTATGTAGTTCTGTAACAAAATAGCAGCTTAAATGCATGCAAAAAGTGATTAAAATGGACCAACAATTCTCATTGTCCTGGAACAATTTTCACGGGAACCTGACCAAAGGTTTTGCCGGTTTATTGGGAAACAGCGAGTTTGTTGACGTTACGATTGCAGTTGAAGGACATTTACTGCAGGCGCATAAAGTTATACTTTCAATATGCTCACCATATTTCAAGAAAATGTTCCAACTGAACCCCTGCCAACATCCGATTGGTGCGTTTTCTACGTTACCCTATATTATCTGCTTGAATACATTCGCTTACTTATTTAGCTCACTTGCTTAGCCAAAATATATTGTTCAATTTAGAATTTAAACAAATCAGAGTATTTGTTTACAGTTACACTTAACTTACAGAATACAATACTACAATACAGTTAACTTCATACAATTTGTAAGGCACATTTATTTAATTTTCTCAATTTTATGTGCTACCTTAAATTGAAAACAGCGATTCACTGTTAAAACTATGCGTTTTAATTTACAGTTGTTCTAAGGGATGTAACTCACAAGGCCATGAGAGATTTACTTCAGTTCATGTATCATGGAGAAGTCAGTGTGAAAAGAGAAGATCTCACTAGTTTTATAGGAACAGCTGAAGTCTTGCAAATTAAAGGATTGACAAATAAAGAGGTTAGTATTGATAGTAGACTAAATGTATATATATTGGCACAACAACATTTTAGACATGATGGAATGAATCAACTAAACTTCCTGCATATGCTAGCTCCACTAGTGTATATATATGCGCCTTCCCACAAGGGTTAGGCAGAGGTGTATATGTAGTACCCATATACCCACTAGGATACACCACACATTATAATATACATCTGAACTGGAACTGAGCCCGAATCTGAGGCATGAAATAACATAAAAGAATTATTTCCTGAGCTGTTATATTATTAATGAATTTGAAGTTATTAATGTACGGCCGTCTGGTCTAGTGGTTAGAGCTCCTGACTGCGAAACTTGAAGTTGCGGGTTCGAATCCCGCTGAGAGCAGATATTTGTGTGATGAACACGAATATTTGTACTTTAGTCTTGTATGTCCTATGTATTTAAGTATATATCCATCTATATAAGTAAATATATTGTTGTCTAGTTACCAAAACACAAGCTTTGCTTAATTTGGGACTAGGTCAATTTGTGTGGAATTGTCCCAGGTATTTATTATTATTATTATTTACAATTTACAGACTGATGATAATAATGAGAGGGAACAAGACTTATCCAAGCATAATATAGAACCACAAAACCACACTCAGGATTCAGAGCTGTGTGTGTCAGAGACATATGACACAGGAGTGCATGAAGACGCCACAATTAATGAACTAGAGCTTATAAAGCAAAGACACTTCATAGAGAAACTGCAAAGGCTTAGCACATTAAAGCGTAAATCGGAAGAATTCCTTCAGAAAAACTATTTCACAGACATATTGAACCCTGAAAAGAAGCCTAAAACAAAAGAAAAACCTATATACAAACAACCACAAAGCAATAATTTTGATAATCTTAAGAATGTGTATGAGGAGAACCATGTTGATATACCATCAAGTTTTAACCCGCATCACAATAGCTGCATTACTGACGATGTGTATGAGAAAAGTAAAGAACAATCTGCAACAGACAATGGAGTTGAACTTAAAACTGAATGTGATGATGACATCATAGTGACAGATCCAGCAGTTTGTACCACTCCAAAGCATTATGGGAGTCCAAGGGAAGCCAAGAAAGATATGCCCTTAGCATTAGATTACCCATCACCACAAGACAGTAAGTAGATTTTGTTTTAGCACTTATTATATAAAATGTATATGTATATTAATATTCAAGTGGTGACCTTTTTTTATTTATTATCTAATTATCATTAGCAAGACTTTATAATTTAATAGCTTATTACACACCAGCTTACTAATGCTTACTTACTACAACCTGTGCAAGTAATGACATTAGATTGTGTTGAAAATGCAATCAGTTTTAGTAGTTTTTTAATTGAACATTATTCAGTTTCCTATTGTGCGGCCCTCACTTATTGAAAACACGATGGCATTTTCAACATAAAATCCCATATAAAACTTAACAAATTTTAACCATATGTGAACAGAACAATGAAAATGCCCATCGTGATTTCAGATTCTGCCAGTCTAAGCACATTGTTCATCGACCTTAAAAACTTAGTGAATGGTAAGGTGACTAACAATATGTTGAAGCCTAACACTCACGAAGACTTTCCCATGCACACAACAGAGCACCGTCTTGTCACAATCCCACAAAAGGAAGATGGAAAAAAGAAATATCCCCAGCGCTCATGCAGATTGTGTTGGAAAATAGGACGCAGACGCGATACTAGATTCATGTGCAGTGCATGTAAAATGCCATTTTGCAAAGCACCTTGCTTCGAAATTCATTTCAATGACGTTCTTAAAGTTACTCACTTCCAGGGAGACTATTATGCTACATAATATTTTTTATATATTTTTTTTCTACCCTCTAAAGAGGGAATGTAAGACAAGTAATTATAAGCAAAATACATAGTACTTAAAAAAATTTTGCCCAATTAAGGCTAACCCTAAGAATCAAGAAATAAATCTAACTGAATCATAGATTCAGTAGTCTATATCGGGACCAAAATTACAGTAATACAAAATCTATATGCTATTCAGGAATAAATGATATAATCAAATAATACTTAGTTATATGTTAACCACTGAAGTAATAAAGCACAATAATTTACTAATCTGTGATAGCGTGAAGATGCTCTCAAGTGCCAATTAAATTGAAGTGCATATTAGGATATTTTTACTAATTTACATCTATACAATCTTCAATATATTGACGATTTCGCTTTGTGCCATCATGATTCTGCCATAAGAAAAATGACGAAGACTTTATTGCTCATATTCTAGTCTATTTATTTGTATTATTTTAAGAAAATTATGTGGACTATGTATTATGGACATTTTGAAGTAATTTACACTTGTTCCATTTGTCATGTCATGTAATTGGGCAACAAACATATAACTTGAGACTAGGTTAGTTTTAGATTTCATACTTAACCTTTATGATCTCTTTAAGAGTTTTTTAAACATATATTATGTTATTGTGCTTAATAAAATTAACCAAATTGAAATTCACATTCCTGATATTTGCGTGACTAAAGAACTAAGCATTTGCAAGTAAATTTTAGTATTGATATATTCTAAATTGAGCGTGTATTTTTATATTGTGTGATGTATACTTAAGTGTGGCTTTTAATATAAAGGAATGTATTTTTATATCCATATTTGATCAAAATAAATGGTATTATAACTAATTATTATTTTACTCTCCAATATGTTAATCAGTTAAGAGTCGTGGTGACAGAGTGACTCATGCTGTCTGTAAAGACAACATTGCAGGTTCAAACCCTGAGCGGCTGTACCAATTTTATTTTCTGAACTCACGTACAGTGACATGCCCACCACGACCTTTACGATGACAACATATCATTATGTCTATGCTTAAAAGGTATTTAAAGAACACCAAAAGTACTGCGAAAGATTCGTTTACTACTTCCGTCACTGAAAATATATCTCTGGTGATATGAGAATGTTATTATTCTATACCTATGCCTTCGGGATCCTCCTGGGAGGCCTGAAGTTATGTAATGTTAATTGCAAATTTCAAAATATTTTATTATAAAACCAGCGTACTTCTAAATAATAGAAGGGTATGTAACAGTGTAACACAGATGTACAATTAACTAAATGTCTTATTTCTTACAGGTGCACTATCACTAGTAATCAATGGTGCAAACGAGAGCTCGCAGCTGCCAGTGCGCTACAAGTATATCTACAGTAGAAAAGGTCACAAACAGTTAGTCCATATGAACTTCGTGTATACAAAGCATTCGACAACACACGGCAAGACGTCATGGAGGTGTGTCCAGTATTTCTCGTTGAACCGGTGTCCGGCCACAGTGGAAACTATAGACACCATGATCTATGCCATCAATCACCAACACAACCACGAGAATTGCTTGGAAAAACTATCGAGAAATAACATTTATGAAATGAATGTCTCGCCTAAATAAGACAAACTATGTACATAGTACTCTGGGAGTTTCCAAAATTGTTCCTATGTTATTATTGATTGAATTTTATCTGTCGTATTATACTTTACCATGATATTCAGGAAGATTTTGTACGAGTAATTTTAGATTCATCTAGTCAGCATATAGATTATTTTATCCGTAGATGGATAAGGATGAATGATAATTAAGATTATGAAGTAAATGCATCTATATTTAATATAACATCTTTTATTAAAAAAACTAAAATAATTATGCACCTAAATGTATACCATAATACATTTTATTTATAAACAAACTACTTAAGGCGTTTCCTGTCATTTTGGGCAACAAGCATGGCAGCCATCCTTTTTCTTGGTCTATGCTTTTTACTAAACCCAATACCTGGAAAAAAATATGTTTATTGAACCTAGTCATAAATCTCTATATATTATATAAAATTTTTGGATATTTGTAACCAATCCAATCGAATAAGGGCATTATTACGAGCCTACTCGCCATTCCACAAGGGTAGGTGAGTATAACGACACTATTATATAAAGGTGAAAGTGGCGAGTTCGTCGTCGTCTATCGAAGACCTTTCATACCTCTTAACATACGCTCATTTCCATGTGAAAAATTATCTAATGTATGGTATCTTAAACAAAAAAAACGGTATATGCTGGGTTTGAACTGCCAACTTTGTGTTGCAGGCAACTTCTGTTACCAATTGGCCACCAAGACTCCTACGTATTATTATTATTCTTACGCATATCTATTTCTGGTCGTTCCTTAAGTCCAAACGACTTTGCCACCAAATCCACATTCATTGTCAGCACATTAAACACATGCTTCAATTTCCTCACTTGGAGTGCTCTCATGTAGCCTTCAAACGCTTCGGAAGCCAGCTTTGCGAAATTCGGATCAGCCATTGCTGCGTCTAACTAGAAATGATAATTAATAAACACACTTAAATGCGTTATAGTTTCATAAATATACCTTGGGACGATTCCATACAATTTTACAAGGTCCTTAATGACCTTTAATCCTTATTCTTTTTTTTTTTTTATACAACAAGATTGGCAAACAAGCATACGGCCCACCTGATGGGAAACGGTTACCGTAGCCTATTTACGCTCACGATACTAAAGTATCACTTGCGTGTTGCCACTCTGTGTTCGGAGAGTTATAGTGTGTTGGCAGCATAATGGGTTTAATCCCTCTGCTTCCAACACAATGTAACAATCCTCCCCCCCTCCCCAAGGAGCTCATTACTGGTAACCTAATTCACCGCGTAGGAACACAACACAAAAATTGTGTTATTTGGCTACGGACTTCTATAAGGTGGAGGTCCTGCCCCAGTCAGGCAGCTCCGAATTCGAACGGGAAACCCTTTATGCCCTACCTCTCTAAAGATTACTATAAAAAGATTTTATGTATAGTTTAGCAGCAATTTACACACATAGGAATTTATCAAACATCCAGGAATTTCCAATAAATTGATATTTAAATTGAACATATCTGTCCTCAGGAGTCAAATTAGCGCCTATAAATTTGCAGTTTGGAGCCTCTAATCAACTGTCAGGCATTCATCATGATTGAAAATAAGTCTCAAACCGAATTTCATATCCCTAATTTGTGTAGTTTCACTTTTTATCAATAAAAGTCATACTTTCTTGTTAATTCCATAGTAATTTTTGTAAAAAAAATCATGTTTAGGTATGTAATTACCTTAGGTTGTAAATTGAAAAATGTATTCCATGCCTCATATTTATCCAAGTATATTTTGGCTTCTTGCAAATAGTCGACGAATTCCTTTTCTTCTGGTCTTAATAATAACACCGCGTTGCCAGCTGCGCCCAGACCTCTGGCTGTTCTGCCTACTCTGTGAATGTATTCCTGAGACATGTCCAATTTTTTAAACAAATGAAATGCAATTATTATTTAATAATACCGTCATTTGATATATTTGGAGCGCGATGCTAAATAGCCCAAAAATATCATCTTTTTGAAGAATCCATCTTATGAAATCCTACTGGTGATGAACAAAGATGAGTTTGTTGAAATATAGAACTTGGAAATCTTACACTTTGATATATTATTCAACAAAATAAATATTGCACCACAAGAACTTGGTCTAATCCCAATGAAAATTGTAGGGTGTTGTTTTTTAGAATGATCATACATAGTATATATACCTACTTATGATATTGTCCAACATAGCCATAGCTATGGACGAGCAATTAATACTTACATTAGTATCGGCTGGTGGATCAAACTGCACTATCCAATCCACAGATGGTATATCTAATCCTCTTGCTGCCAGGTCTGTACAGAATAGGGCCACTGCTTCTGCATTATAAAAATCTGTTATTACTGCTGTTCTGTCTACTTGATTCATTTTGCCCTAGAACCGATAAAACAAAGCTCTTACGTAATGTTTTTTCAAGTGTATAATAAATTAATGAACTAATCACAAATAACTTACATGTATGCACAATACAGGCATGTTGCAAAACATACCAAAAAACTGATGATGGAAAACAACAGATTTACAGCTGGAAAAGAATACCATTATTTTGCAGTTTTTAGTTTTCTTTAGCACTTTGTGTAACCACCACATTCTGTACTCTGTCTCACAAATGGCATATCTGGGAATGGATAACATATATGAAATTAATATTTTTGTAGCATATATCATAAAAGTATGGTCACACGTTTGATGGCCTCCTGAGATGAAACTAATTTAATTAAATAAAGTACCTATAATATATATATATATATATATATATATATATATATATATATATCTTTTTATAATATATATATATTATAATCAAAATCTTTTTATTTCACATAGGCCCAGGTGGGCACTTATAAAACATCGAAAAAGAAGCATGGTTCGGGTTGGTCGCTTCCATGGAGAAGAACCGGCAAGAAACTCCATCAATCTTTTTATAATATATACGAGTATATATATTATAAAAAGATTTTTATAAAAAGACTTTTTATAATATATATATATATTATAAAAAGATTTACACACTTAAAACCGTGGGGCACAGCTTGTATGTGAATCATCCCAGACCAATACCATATTCAAATGTGTGCAATACAGGGATCAGTCCTACAAATTTCTATTAAGAGTTATATATTATAATAATGTATATAGAATACTCATTACCCTTGTTTCAATCCCTCAACAGTTGCTTTCAGGTCATCTTGGTCTGTATTTATTGATATCACATTGTCTTTCATCGCCGAAACTATCAGAGCATCAGTCCTTTCAGATTGTGTAGCACTAAATAACATTGTCTGTCTATTTTCTGAAACATTTAAAGATTTAAAGAGCCGTGGTGGCCGAGTGTTTCGAGCAGTTGCCTGCGACGCAAAGGTCGCAAGTTCGAATCCCGACTGTACCAATGAGTTTTTCTAAACTTAAGTACGGTGATTAGTCACACCACGAGCTTTACGGTGAAGGAAAACATCGAGAGGAAACCTGCATACGTCTGAGAAGAAATTCAAAAGGCGTATGTATATTCGTGCTTGAGTAACGGCGATGGACTCGCCATCTGTCACGTTGGCACCTAATATACCTCTGGCGGAAAGTGGGTGTGTGGGTATTACCTATGCACCTCTGCCTACCCCTTCGGGGACCCTTGTGGGAAGGCGTGTGGATATATTAT
>JACCPG010005299.1:0-17586 GCA_016069955.1 Drepana arcuata
TGACCTGAAGAATGAAAAAATATATTCTTTCACACAGAGAGTTCGACATCTGTTGAAAGAAAGAAGCAATCCAATGTTGTTAGCTATACTGTACAATGTACATACGACATGCTTGCATAATGTTTGAACAGATGGCGCTAGATGTTATTTGTGGTGGACATGTGGACTAAGGCAGCGGATAGAATATCCATCTTTTACGATTTTAATTTGAAATGATGAAAACATTGTACGCTGTACCTATGTAATATGTACTCTGAACTTATTTGGTGTTGCTTTGTTGCTGGCTATTTGGTATAGATGGCGCTAGTAATTTTTATACACGTTTTCAAATAAAAAAAATTTAGTTTCCAGGATCCAGAACTAATGTCTATTAGGCGCTAAGGTTTTTATTCTGACTATATACTTCATTCTAGACATCTGCCTAACTTTTTAAGTGTAGAGCTATGAAAGGAGTGGGAGATATGGTAGGAATCGATATCTACCTCACATAACAACCTCACCCATCGTTGTCGAAAAGTAGGTGTTATAAACTTTGCTTTTTATATATTTATTATTGTTAGCCAAGTACATCCTACTGCTGGGCCTCCCCATGATTTCCAGGGGTCTCTGTCCAATGCTAGTATTTGGCCAGTCTACGTGTGTGTTGTCCAGGTCTTGTCGCCATCTCCTTCGTGTTGTCCTCCTCGCTGGCGTCTTTTGTTCGTGTGTCAATTGTGTCAGATTGCCATTTCGTGGTGATTTTGACCCAACGATCGGCTATTACATTTTATAAAAATATACTCACGCCTTACCACAAGGGTTCCTCAAGGGGTAGACCGGGTTGTATAGGTATTACCTACACACCCATCTTCCGCCAGACGTAGGTATATTTTAGGTGTCAACATGACGAATGGTGAGTCCATCGCCGTTACTCCAGCACGACTATACATACGCCTATGAATTTCTTTTCAAATGTATGCAGGTTTCCTCTCGATGTTTTCCTTCACCGTAAAGCTCGTGGTGTGACTACTCACAGTGTTTAAGTTTAGAAAAACTTATTGATACAGTCGGGATTCGATGTTTCTAAAAGTACTTACATCATATCACACCTTACGGGGTAGCCAGTTCTTCCTAAACTGGCAGATTCTTTCGTTTCACCTCTTTCTCACCTTCAGTTATCCATAAAATGTAAGTATATGTAATATTGCTGAAACCATGTCTCACATAAAACGAGGTACACATTGGAGCTAGGTTTTAGCCTTACTCTCGTAGCACAGCGCCCATTAAATCAAAGGATTATATTATCTCACTCATGCAGCTAACGGTTCGAATGTACGCTAACTACGTACCTAATAGCTTCCGCGCCAGGTGTTTTATCATTCCAAACTGATACTGGTATGGGAATTATGACATGCCTATATTTCAAACCTCTCGTTCAAAATTGGAACTATACATCTAGAGCGATACCTCCATCTTACAGAGGAGCCACATTATACTGGTTTGTTCTCAAATCTTCTCGAGGTGATTTGGCAATGAGAAGATGTCCCTTTATGCTTTTACAACATTATTCTTTCATAGCATGGTCACCAACGTGCTAACCATTTCACCGAGTTAACTTGAGAAGGTTGTTCAATACTTTTTAGAGTAACGATATAAGGTCGAATTGTATGCGTTTCAATTCTATAAAATACCTCATAGCTAGTAGTAGTAACTTCCCCATAAATATTTAATGGATTTAATGGCCTAGTTAATAATAATAAATCATGTTAATGTAATGACCTTATCAATATCTTTCAATTTTCTTGTTGGGTAAATTACGTAATATATCTGGTTTTTACCCTTCAATTTTGATGTTTCCGTTATTATGTTGATTACTTTAGTTTCGTCATTAGAGGGAAATAGCCCTTTACTAATAGGATATGTGCACGCGACTAATATTTGTATAATGCATGAGTTCCTTACCTGTTTTTTACTTTTTCGTACATACTTAGCTAAAAAATATATCCTCACGCCTTCCTACAAGGGTCCCCGAAGGGGTAGGCAGAGGTGTATAGGTAATACCCACACACCCACTTTCCGCCAGAGGTATATGCTAAGAGGTGCCAACGTGACAGATGGCGTGTCCATCGCGGTTACTCAAGCACGTACTGTACGTACGTACGCATGTTTTGTATTAGCCAATGAGTTTTATGAATTAAAATACTTAAACACGTCACCGTGAAAACGTCACCTTTCCACAAGGTTATAACTTTGTCGAACGGGAATTCGAGCTTGCATTGTAGGAGACTCGAATCGACAAAATACTTTTTCAGTGTTAAATAACTGAAAACAAGCATTATGCGTCTCAAATATTTTTACAAAATGTCAATGCGAACAGAATGGAAGTAAGTAAGTACCGGAATTAAATTCTAAAAAAGAACTGGTTGTGTGAACATGTGTTAAGTAATTGTGTATTCTTCATTTCGAGGGTACCGTCCCGCAAAAACCGCGAAGGTCCGTTTTGACACCAGTTGATGAGTTTGTGTTCATACTCTATTATGCGATTCAAGTGTGACTTTGCCTCGAGCTCTTCCTGGTGATTACGACGGCAAATTAAAAATCAATGCTAAAAACCAATAAATAAAAGGCTATTAGGTTGGACAGTTGCATGTGATCTTTAGGCCCGATGGCGCGTTTTACTCAACATACATACTTTGAACTTTATAAAATGTTCAAACAGTTAATTGAAGGCGCAAGTATGTACGTGCTTATAGACGGAACCTTAAGAAGTGGGTCAGTCTCTTACTTGTCCGTTTAAATTAAATTTTCTCGTCCTTTAATGGTTTAGGCCTGTACAATTACTCCTTGCTCATATTATTGGCAATGACTTATTTAGGTGTGCCTTGTTTGCTATAACTAGTTGTCTTTCGAATACAAAAAGTTTATTCGAGGCGTTTTTATGAGCTCGTCTAAATCAATTATTAAACTCAATTTCTTGCACCCACTTACTATTGCACTTGCATTTTAACATATAAATATCTACACAAAAACATAGATAGAATCGTAGTTATAGTCAAATTTAAGCTTATCAAATATGTACATATTTGATAAGCTTAAATTTGACTACGTACACTAAATTAGGTCAGACAATTCATTACAGTCGTTACAATGATTTTTTTTATCCCCGAGCGACTGTCGACTATGCTACAATCTGGAAGACATATTTAAGTTGAATTTGAGTATGCTCAAAGAAATCAAACCACCAGTGAAATACATACGACAAAATATTCCTCTAAAGGTCTAGCGGTATATAAAGGCTTCATTTCTAACATTCGGTACACACATTACTCGCAGTTGTCGAGCAAGTTCCTTTGCGAAGAGTTGAGAACAAAGCTAGCGGCCGTCCGTACTCTTTCCATCAAGTGTTTGTGCACTGACTTTGTGCTATTTCGCGTTCCTACTTCCTTCGAATTGCGACAACTATCTGTTTGGCTATATGAGTTTCTTACAACTTGTTACAGATTCGCTGTGTAAAATATGTATCTATCTGAATATGTCGGCGGGGTTTGTTTTCTAAGCTTTGTTTAACAATGTAAATGACATTTACACTAAATTACTTTTCAAACACCCAGGTATCTAAAATAAATGTTTAGACAAAATAAAAAAAAAAGAAATTCTAATTGTATTTAATATTGAATATAAAATTGTTTATAAAATTGAATATCGAAGCAGTAGTTTTTAACTAATATGACATATTCTCAAAAGGATACCTACTGCCGTTATGCTCTCACTTAACAACTTGTTTAAAAAAATAAACACTTATCTGACTTAGAAGGTATGTATCTATTAACGAACACAAATAGACAATGAGTGCATTCGATGTATATTTAAACAGGTTTATATGTACATAGTATCGCCATGTACGTGTAAATAGTTGTATCTATTTCAAACAGAGTTACTTATAAATCTGTGTTGTTTAATATGTACAGTGATTATGAGGAAGAGGCACCGTATTTCATAGCATTATAAACAATTTAATACAATTATAAAACAAACCTGTCGCGCATGTTCGCTATAAATTTAAAATCTAAGGAACGGATTTTCGTACGTCTTCACCAATAGTTAGAGAGATTCTTGAGGAATCTTTAGGAGCTTAATTTCTTTTTCGTAAATTCGCTGAAATTAGCCGAATTCGCCGAAAATGGTAGAAAAATTCGTCCTTAGTGAACAATAATCCGAATATCTTCCTCATCTCACCTCATTTCCTGTATCTTAGAGTGTACCTTAGTTTTTAATTTTTATTTTGAAATAATAATAAACATACATTAATATTTTATTTTAATGTATTCAACAAACAACCATCACAATTTCACGACGCAATATGTCCTTATCAATATATTTACATTTGTATATTGGTACAAATTATGCATATGTATTGAAGGAAACTCGCCCTTGTCCAATAAATAACGTGTTAGCAATATCCCTTTCCCTGTAGCTTTCAAGAACTTTTTCGCTTCATCATAATCTCGACCATCCTTAGGCTTGTTAGTATATAAATAACCTTATTTCAGTCCCATTATAGTTTAAATTATTTTGAATTGTTTATAAAAGAGGCTATAATATCTTCTTCGCAGTCTGACCCCATACCATGTCCACTATGATGAACTGACTAGTGTAATAGAAGAAATTTTCCACGAATACATAGATAACTAGAAGCGGGAGCTTGTGGCCGGTAAACAGCTTCAGTCCAGGATATATCAACACTCCTTCTGAGTAGCTTTGTATACATCTGAGGACAAAAACATCACTTTGAGATTCAAAACAATACATGCTACAGGCGGTAAACTTTGATGGTTCTGGGTTTAGCTTTGATACGCTAGCTTATGTTTCGCAATGCATTCGAGACGAAGCAGAGACTATAATGGCTAACTATCAACAATTACATGTAAAAAACAATATATATATATATATACTAAAATAATTAAAACCGAAGGTTTTAAAGAAGAATTATGATTAGTCACACCACGAGCTTTACGGTGAAGGAAAACATCGAGAGGAAACCTGCATACGTCTGAGAAGAAATTCAAAGGCGTATGTATAGTTGTGCTTGAGTAACGGCGATGGACTCGCCATCTGTCACGTTGGCACCTAATATACCTCTGGCGGAAAGTGGGTGTGTGGGTATTACCTATACACCTCTGCCTACCCCTTCGGGGACCCTTGTGGGTAAACGTGAGGATATATTATATATATTATAAAATATTTAACAATTATATATATATATACAGACAGAAAAATACTCACACATAGACATAGAAGGCGAGGAAAGTAGAAAGCACGGCGAGGCCGGTTACCATGTTTTTAGGCCTTTTCCTTGGAACCAAGACTAGGTCTAACAGTGTGGTGATGAGGGAGATGGTGTGCATGCTGTGCTGTGTCCAGAACGGAACCAGCTTGTCAACTGCTGGCGGTGCCACCAAGTTGCGATCCAAGTTCCAAACACGCCAAAACAAGATGTCACCGAACTGAAACCAAATGAATTACTTGCATACAGACTTAGTCTCATGGCTCGGCCGTTGTGCATGTTTGCCCTACACGTACCGATCGCTTTAGCTTCATCCACATTAATCAGTTTCTGCATACATGATTTTCAGTACCTTGAGTGTTATGCGCAATATACGTGATCGATTTCATTTAAAACTAATTATGCTTCGCGATTTCACCCGCATTAAATTTGATATCTTTACGTGACCTTAGGCACATTATAATCTATCTCTGTGCCAAATTTCATCTAATTCCGTGCAGTCGTTCTGCCCTGATTGAGTAACAAACATCCTCATAAACTTTCGCATTTTCGCATAAACAAGTAAACAAGTATGCAGTCAGATGGTAAGCGGCTACCGCCCCCTGTAGATGCTTGCAACACCATTTAATTACCATTAATATGTATAGCAAATGTATGCCAAATTCCTTTGAATTTCTTCTGAAATGTATGCTGGTTTCCTCTGGATTTGTTCCTTCATCGGAAAGCTCGTCATGAGTAATTACTGTACATAAGCTTAGAAAAACTCATTGGTACAGGCAGGATACGAACTTGCAACCTTTGCGTTGTCTGCTCGAACCACTCAGCAACCATGGCTCTCAAATATAATAATTAGATTAACATTAACATTCAACCTGTTAAGCTCTAGATAGACAGGCGGTATAAATAGTTAGATGTCCACTTTTATTCTTTGAGCCTCTTCCGCTTCCCGCATAAAGAATCACCGCATCGAATGTGGGAGGTATGTCCTTCACACGTATCATTTGATTAATTGAGAGATCAATGGACGGCATATAGTTATGCGGTCTTTAAGCCCGCACGTAGCGAGGGTGGCTAATTGTAGTACGATGTCTTCGGTCGTTCATGTTACCTTATATGTCGACGGTATGAGCATAGAATGCACAATTAACATACTAATGGGTACTGTGTATGGCAACTTGAACTTCGCAAAATTAGCCTGCTTGTACGTATATTTTGTTTACGTTATTCCGCTTATAACCCAACAAGTTGCTAGCTTTCAAACAATATTATCATAGTAAATACCTATTAATTATATTTTAATGGTATATCTTCACAAAAATAATATATCTACACGTCTTCCCAAACGGGTGCCCAAAGGGGTATGCGGAGATGTGCGAGTAGTACCTCTAGGACCACGTTACGCACGAGATATCTATCGCCGTTACTCCACACGACTATACACATACGCATTTGAATTTCTTCTCAAACGTATGCAGGTTGGTTCTCGATGTTTTCCTTCAACGTAACTAACATATCTACACATACATACATACATACGTAAACATGGTGTGTCCAATCACTGTTCTTAAGTTCAGAATAACTCATTGGTACAGTCCGGATTCAAACTTGCAATATTTGTGTTGCTCGAATCACTCAGCTACCATGGCATTATATTATGATATTTTATTTATATTACATTTGAAATACCTGCCTTCAGCTTAGTCCCACTGTTTTGGAAATAAAAATAATAATTAAAGCTATTTACATACAACTTGACTACCGTCTGGTCTAGTGGTTAGAGCCCCTGACTGCGAAACTTGAGGTCGCGGGTTCGAATCCCGCTGAGGGCAGATATTTTGTGTGATGAACTCGAGTATTTGTACCTTAGTCTTGGATGTCCTATGTATTTATGTCTATATAATTATATATATCGTTGTCTAGTTACCATAACACAAGCTTTGCTTAATTTGGGACTAGGTCAATTTATATATATCCTCACGCCTTCCCACAAGGGTACCCGAAGGGGTAGGCAGAGGTGTATAGGTAATACCCACACACCCACTTTCCGCCAGAGGTATATTAGGTGCCAACGTGACAGATGGCGAGTCCATCGCCGTTACTCAAGCACGACTATACATACGCCTTTGAATTTCTTCTCAGACGTATGCGGGTTTCCTCTCGATGTTTTCCTTCACCGTAAAGCTCGTGGTGTGACTAATCACTGTACTTAAGTTCAGAAAAAACTCATTGGTACAGTCGGGATTCGAACTTGCGACCTTTGCGTCGCAGGCAACTCGAGACGACAGAAGAGACAACAGGCTCGAACCACTCGGCTACCACGGCAATTTGTGTGGAATTGTCCCAGGAATTTATTATTATTATTTATTATTTATTTGGATTTATAATCCACTTGTTACAACTATGTACATATGTCCGTAATACAAAAAGTATCAAAATCTACTTACATGTTGTGATAATATCTAATTCATGTTAAAAAAAACTCTATATCAAATACGAACTCCATGTTATATTTACTCACCGCTGTAGTTGGTAGAAGAATGCTTGTGAAGCAAATATACCTCAGTCGATTTAGTATCTTCACGTGTTTGCGATGGGTTTCATGTCGCAGTTCACGCCACTCGCAGTAAATGCTTGTAGTGAAGTAGAATATGGCACACAACTGAAAAAAAAGACGCAAAGTAGAGAAGAGTCTTTCCACATTATAATTATCTTTGCCGAATCTTCGAAGAGATTCACTTCGAACAACTTGGGTTCGATTAAAATCGGTTATAAACACTTGGATAATGAGTATTTGTTCGTTGTATGTCAGGGGTGCTATTAATATGTAATGTAATATCTGCAGTTGGATTGCAATAGCGTATGTATTTACTATGACCTGCATATATATAGGTATGTCGGGGAGGGTAGAGAGAGTATGATCAGAGTATGTTCGGTGACTATGCAAGCCAGATGGTCAACATAACACTTCACTCAAGGATTCGGTGTATAGAGGGACCTTATAAATATATCAGATACATAGAGTACAAGATATTCAAAGAAGGATAACTGCCGGAAATAAGGTGAATGGAGCCATGTCGGCGTTGATGGGCAGTAAAAGTCTGAACAAGATTGACGAAACAGATATACAAAGCAAAAGTGTGCGCAAGAAGAGGCAGAGGAAGGCCATGTTCCAACTACCTGGATCAAATCGATCGGACGCTCAAGGACGGGAACGTTAAGAGTACTCGAAACCGACGAGCATGTATGAAGAGACTGATGACTGTGGACGAAGCGAAAAAAAGGATCTAAGTCTAGTGAGATCTGGCGCTGTACGCCCTCTTACCCCGTGAGGCTATCGGTTGATATCCCTTGGCGTGATGATATGTACATGTATGTATATATAAAGATATATATACATAAATGATAAAGGTAGGCGTAAAGACGCCTACCCACGAGTGCCACAAGTAAAGAGGTAGGCAGAGGTATGTACATACATATAGTAACCATTTTTTACCGGAGCTATATTTTAGGTGCCAACGTGACTTAAGTCGAGAGAATGCAAATAACTCAAATTCTTATCTATATACATTTTTCAAACACTATGCACCTCTTTTGACGCATCAGCATATAAGTAATTATTTATTATAAGCATTAAGGTATTTAAAAATATTTTCTTCATTACCTCAGTGCAATTCGATAAAAGCACAAAAAATAATTATATTGAAGCTAAATTTACTTTGTCTACAAAAAATACGGAATGGAATTGTTTGTATTTTTTGTTTGTATACAAAAACACACGACACTATAAACGATAAATAGTAAAGCAATTAAAGTTTTTACATAATCACATAAATAGATGCCAAATGTCGCAATCATTGTGTTGGTAGTTAACAATGTACTTCAAATCAGACCCTAACTTGTGTGCCTGAGAAAAAGATTCACGACGCTACTAACTAAAAATCTATATACTATAACTTGCTTACTAAAATCGCAAAATTTTAAAAACAAAGGCAGACATTATGAATGATGGCTAGACGATATTTTCCGAGGAAAATTAACTTTAAAAATATTTGGTGGATTTTCTTCACTTCGTAAATGACCATTACAATTGGTTAATGTAAGAACACTAATGTCAGCAACTCAAATCAAACCCGTATGAAATCAGCGCTAGCTTGCATAATAACATAAAAAAACATTGACGGAAACGGAACTTAAGGCGAGATGATACAATTTGGAAATTACTTGGATTCATATAAAGATAGATAAATAATGTAAAGTTTGTACTAACAGCATTCCTAAATTAATAACGAGAAAATTGCATCTATATATTATATATTTCTTCTAAGCGTGGTTTTGTCACTGAACTCAACGTTGCAGTTTCAGTTTAAGGAAATTGATTTTTCACCACAGCGAAGCTGGGCGGGACGCCTAGTATCTTATTAATTATCCTCACGCGTTCCCAACAGGGTGCGCAAAGGGGTAGGCGTAGGCAGGTCTGTAACACCGGCTCATCGCTGGAAATATATTTACGTGACAGATTCCCGTCTGTTAATAATCTAACTTATAACGGATAAACTCTTCACTATTTTTATAAATGTTCAACCATATATATCACTATAAGATAAATAATCGCAATACTATTTACTTTACGTTCTCTAATTACTTTTACAAAATATCCGATGGAATGTTGAAGTACCAACACATTGTTGATGTTTCATAAAGTTAAGACATTCTAATTTAAATATTTAATTTCATAGATTACTAAATAGTTACTTCGTAATCTAAATACAATTTAATCTTACCTAGAATGTAAAACATTCACTCGGAAAGAAAATTTTAAGTTATTTTTGTTTACAGAATAATTATATTAAGCTTGTTAAAAAAGTAAGGCAGTTAAATAAAATATAGGAAGTCCATAAAAAATCGTAGGGAAATCCCAATCCCAATTGAAATCACTTAATTGTTGCAATCAGACCAGGGTATCCTTCGGGCGGTCCTTATGATTGTTTTCTACGTTTATTTGATACTAGCGGTCCGTTCCTGCTTCGCACGGTTGGATATATTTTTTTTTAAAAGAAAATATAGCCTTTGTCACTCACGGTAAATATATGGTGAAAGAATTTTTCAAATCGGTCCAGTACTTTTTGAGCCAATTCGTTACAAACATACATACAAACAAATCATTCCTTTTTATAATATTGGTATAGATTTATATCTGCACTGCATGTCTCCCGTTAGAGTACTCAAGTGATCTTTTTTTGTCTGTTTTGCCTGCCGGCAAGATTGGGAACTCTTGTCGGCAGATATTGATGTAAGTGATAGGTGGCTAATCCTTCGCCGTTTCTCAAGCAGATTTTAGATACATCATAGAATATCTTCTCAAACTTATTTAGGTTTCCTCTCAATGTTTGTCTTCACGGTCACTCGTGTGGTATAGCTAATAATTTTACAAAAAAATATAAATTAAAACTCATTTGTGCAAGCGGAGTTCGAACTTGCTATCTACAGTTGGAGGCCACATGAATCAATCGACAACTACGGCTCTTATATCTACATGATAAGCTTAAATCTTGAACTCACGTTAAACCATGAGGTGATTAATTTCCACCTCGTTTGCTGATACAGCCTCACATAAGGGTCATCAGATTGCGTGAAGTCTATGTTCAATAATATGAACGCGACAGCGACAAGATGAGTTAACGTCAGACTGTACACCGCAATCCTCACTTTGATCAACGCATTGCTTTGTTTTAATAAAATTGGGTTTGAGAATACACTTTCGAAATTCAACATTTTTTTCAATTAAAAAAAACGTAACTTATATTTGACCGGTCTTTACAAGACCGCGTGTGTTTGCGTTCTGCAGTTGAAATCAATACTACAAGGACTTGAATATTAAGCCCGGCTTTAATGTTCGCTTGACGGTCATAATTCGCTATATATATGGCAACACTGCACAATACAGCATGTCGACTGCTGACGACCAATATAATGGGCAGTCTGAGATATGCTACCTATTGAGGGCTTTAAAAATTTTGATTACACGTGACTATAAGTGAACATTATTTGTATAAACTCGAATAAATTCGATCTTAAAACAAAATTTTTGCCTACTGCCTACCGCAATGGCCTAGCATGTCTATTCATATGCTAGGCCTTTTCGGTAGGTAATAGGTCGCGGGGTCTATACCTGCCCTAGACTGAAGAGACTTTTTCAAATCCTTGTTAAATAAAACAAATATATCCTCACGCCTTCCCACAAGGGTACCCGAAGGGGTAGGCAGAGGTGTATAGTTAATACCCACACACCCACTTTCTGCCAGAGGTATATTAGGTGCCAACGTGACAGATGGCGAGTCCATCGCCGTTACTCAAGTACGACTATACATACGCCTTTGAATTTCTTCTCAGACGTATGTAGGTTTCCTCTCGATGTTTTCCTTCACCGTTCACCTCGTGGTGTGACTAATCACTGATGAGTTTTTCTGAACTTAAGTTCCGAAAAACTCATCGGTACAGTCGGGATTCGAACTTGCGACCTTTGCGTCGCAGGCAACTGCTCGAGCTACTCGGCCACCACGGCTCTCTAAATGAAACAAGACTTACAGAAACCTGTGTTAATGGTAAATCTTAGAGCAATTAAATCTATGAATCGATTAAACTTGGCTTCAAACTACTACGAATGAGTGACTTGATCTTTCATTTAGACAGACGTGAATAAAATAGCCGGTTCCTGAGAAAATATGTTAGTATTCATATTTATTGTATGAATCCGAAACTTTGTAATTTTACGTTTTAGTACTCTTCTAGATATATATATATATATATATATATATTATTTATTATACAAACAACATTACATCAAAGCCGCTGCTAACCGAGTAAATTGTATTTAAACGATCCTAAGTCAATTCCATAATGAAGATCGCAAAAGTAGTTGGTGTTAATGAATGTGTGATTGTAATGATGAATGCATGCTACCTTGGTTTGGACATAGAGAAAGGATCAATGACGAAAGGCTGACATGACAAAACACAAAGCAATATTGTCAGAAGATTCAGGGGTAGACCACATTCTGCAAACTAGATCAAATCGAACACTTAAGAATGACAGCTATCCAGCGATCATAGGTATATGATGTGATTGATAGATGTGAATGAAGAAAGAGAGATCTGTTAGTTGAAAGAGGCTGTTGAGTGAGAGCTAGAGCCTTACACTGTAACTCAGCGTGATGATGTTTGTATATAGTGTTCTAAATATTTTCTTTCGTAATTTCGTATATTTGGTGGAATATGGCATTATTAATCCGCTGGGATCCCCAATTGCATGTTTGTAAAACACATCTACGAAAACTACGAAGACTTATTTTCATCAAGTTTGACGTAAATGATTATTTATAAGTTAAGTATACGGCTAAACGTGTTAATGAAACATGCAATTCTATTAAAAATTACTTATAGTCACCCCCAAAGTTTTTGCGGTTTTACAAATTTTAGATATCGGATAATGTGAGAGCTAACAGAAAAGGGTTTTTGTACGAGCTGCAAAGACGAGACATTAATATCAAAGTCGCGGCTATGTGTGAACACATATTTCCTCCTTTGGGAACCCCTGAAATATGATTTGATGTACATAAAACCTATGGATGGTATGAAGTCAATAGGTTACATCACAAACGTATGCAGGTTACTTCAAGAGATTTTCCATTACCTTGTGAGGATATCACATTTAGGAAGCTAAATTAAAAACTGTACTAAGCGCCGAGGTTTAAACCTGTGGTCTAATTTTAACAGGCGAATTAAACCACTCAGCCACCACGGTTCTATAGAATCTCTATATTTTTTGAAACTGATGGCATTCATAAACCAAATATATACAGTTTCGCGTTTATATTAATTAGCATGAAACAAATTTAAACATGTTGAAACTGACGTTCATTAAAAGAATAAGTTAGAGACCTTGAATTAAGAAAAAAGTGTTACACTTCACGCTACACGCTGACGTGTCGGACAATTCAGTTGGCTGCATTACATTTATTTTGCGTTTATTTCTCAATGGATTTACTTACAATAACAACAATTAACGATATTCGCAAAATATAACTAACTACTACAGATAAAATAATGACCCAAATCGGTATGCCGAGTCAACGTGCCAAGAATACTAGCAGCATTGCTACGCTGGATGGCAATGCTGATTCTCTGAGCTAGATATATTCCAGCCCGCCTGTCACGAGAGGTCTCGATAGACGGCGCAAGACCTCTTTAAAAGGATGATGAGCCTCAGGAGCACAAGGCCCCAGAGTTTAAAAATATTAAGTGAGAGGCATTTATTATATTTTTTTATTTTAGGCATTTATTATTTTTATTATATTAATGTTATTAGTTCAGCTTAGCACCCTTAGCAGTCCGATCACAGTAGAGGCGTTTAATTTATATTAAAAAAAACTATGTAGGTATAGTCGCGAAAAAAGGGTGTGTGGCCTTTCTGAACTTAAGTACAGTGATTAAAAACACCACGAGTTTTACGGTGAAAGAAAACATCGAGAGGAAACCTGCATACGACTGAGAAGAAATTCAAAGGCGTATGTATAGTTGTGCTTGAGTAACGGCGATGGACTCGCCATCTCTCATGTTGGCACCTAATATACCTCAGGCGGAAGGTGGGTGTGTGGGTATTACCTATACACCTCTGCCTACCCCTTGTGTTGAAGGCGTGAGGATATATTATTATATGTGAGGAATGAACTCGCCATCTATTAAGTTAGCATTTAAAATGTATCTGTGCGTAAAGTGTATGTGTAAGTACTACCTTCAAACCTTATGGGAAGGCGTGAAGAAAAACATTAATTGAGATTACGAAAATTCCCGATTGATGTCATAAATATAAAGGAAATAAATGACGAGTATTATAAGTGAACTGAATTTTAATTTATAATTTTCCTACGCACTGAGCCACCGGGCATTGGATAGCACAGACATAGATTTAGTGATACGAGCTACATATGTGGATGTTGGCTAGGCACATATTAATTAATAATTTCACTATCCTAGGCAATATTCTGCTTCCTAAAACGCTTACATCCGTGGTTTGCTTTGAAACGTTCCCCCTTTGTCTAGTACTGAGTGTTATTAGATGCATTACCAATGGTACTAATAGCATAACTGTACTTACAATTTAAAAAAAATCTAAATGTATCAAAATTACTTTCTGTTTATTCATACTATTGAACATTATATCTATTGAAAGAAGAAAAAAAAAACATGAAAAATTATATATTTTAAAAATAAATTAATAAATCCGCACCTTTTATTTGTCATGACGTGATAGATATATACAATTGGCTTTATATATTTTTCAGAACTAATCAAATCCCTATCGTATAGTTTTCCAAACCAAACAAACCGAATACCGAAACATAACGTATTAAATGGAAATTTTAACTTATTTAAATATTTGTGAGGGCTCACTTTACTTAGTCTTACGGCTGTATAGAATTGGATGCAATTTGACATAGAGATATATTATTAGCTGGATTAACTAAAATGATAAGTTTCTTCCTGAAAAGAATCTACTAATAAATTATTTTTCACGCAAGTGAAACCGTGGGACACAGTTAGCTGGTTAATAAGTATTGAGCACTAGCATTTATAGCGGTACTTACCATCTAATTGATTAGTGTTAGCTGATAACGTCATATGATGACCTCAGGGTTTATACAATTCCTCTATAGAGGCTTAGAGAGAAAAAATATTTTTGAAACAGTACAAACTAGGCTATGTGCCCGTCATGTTTACGATGTGTTTGTCATAAACTAAGTTTGGGCGCAAAGGTCTTCCGTAAAAAATTACCCTAATGTGGAAGCAGCTTATAGAATGCCAACCACCTTATTTGCCATTGCATCCAGCTAGTGTTGTTACCTTGCGTTCATGTATTTTGAAATCCACATGAATCGGCTTCGCTGGCAGTCTCGTATTATTTTAGCCTAGGAGAGCAACTCCACCCAAGATGAGATCAAAAACGAGTAATACTATTGTTAGGACCAATAGGCTACCGTAACTAGTCAAATTAATTCTTGCTATTGTTAAACTACAAATACAACATATTCCGACGCTAAGCTGTTCGTGTTATGAATACGTCTTTATTTATAGGCTTATAATATCTTTGTTGTCCTAATAATATTTACGTATCATAGATATCTATTTTTACATAGTTCTTTGCGTGTGCGAATAAGAACAACTTTCATCAACAATACATAGTTCATAAAAGAAATCTGTCTAAATGAGATAAAAAGTTTTGTGAAAATTGGTTGAAATTAAGAGAGATCTAGGGGTGACGGACCTCTTTCGAATCCATTCTCTAACCACCCCGTGAGAGTCTGGGCGTGAGATGTTATTGAAATGAGCTGATGCGAACCTATGGTAGAAAAAACACGTAAAGCATAATATTATGCTCAGCCTATATGAAGTCGGGACGTATCGATAGTAATCTATATGAACAAGTTCAGTGCAACGTCATTCAAGATGCGACGTTTCAATAAGGAAATCCTATCAACAATTCTCAGTACTCATGCGTGTGACAAGAACAAATATATTGGTTACTAACAATGACCGAGCTATGGACTATAAAATATATAATAAGCGACAGTTGTAGGTATACATATATGTATATAATATGCAAATACGACCACACGCAGATCCTTATCAAGCAACTATCCATATTATAATACGTAGCTATATTATATCCTCACACCTTCCCACAAGGGTCCCCGAAGGGGTAGGCAGAGGTGTATAGGTAATACCCACACACCCACTTTCCGCCAGAGGTATATTGCCAACGTGACAGATGGCGAGTCCATCGCCGTTACTCAAGCACGACTCTACATACGCCTTTGAATTTTTTGTCAGACGTATGCATGTTTCCTCTCGATGTTTTCCTTCACCGTATAGCTCCTGGTGTGACTAATCACTGTACTTAAGTTCAGAAAAACTCATTGGTACAGTCGGGATTCGAACTTGCGACCTTTGCATCGCAGGCAACTGCTCGAAGCACTCGGCCACCACGGCTCTTAATAAAATATTAGATTAATTTTAATTAACTTGTATGGATACATGTAAATGCATGGTATATTAAGCAACAAATTCCGATTAACATTATTATTGCTACACTAATAAACAAAGGCGTTCCGTCTGACAGAAGGCACGAACCCAGAATATGTGACTTGAATCAATTCGTGCGGCTTTCAGTAACAAATTCAAATCTGAATAAGATAAAATAAATTGTAATGTATCAATATTGTTATATATTTTTACTGTCCTTACCAGAAGTAGTCAGTGCTGCTATAAAAAAACAGGGGTATGAACAAAAACAAAATCAAGGGGTAAATCTTGAATAATCAAAATATTGTCATAAAAACTACGATATAATATTATCGGCATAACAGTTTTTGTATATAAGCCTATTTATTTTTATACTAGCTGTGCCTTGCGTTTTCGACTTTCGTATTTTAATACTACAAGCTTTTCATAAACGAAAAAAACTGGCGCTCTATACTCTCTGCCTACCCCGCTAGGGTCTTGGCATATTGATATGTATGTATGTATGTAAAAGAGCGTTATATAATTGTATCTATATTTTTACGAGCTTTGTATTTGACTGCTTCGACGTAGATACTAAGAATTAACTGAAGACATATTATAAAATACTATTAAACGTTGACATCAAAACGTTTTCTCGGAATATCTCGACTTATTATGGAACTGTTGCTAAATTGAACATTCATTTTGACGTATTTATTTGGGACCGTGATATTAACTGGAACTTCAATGATTTCACTTCCAATAATTTCTTCCATGACAGGGAACGTTTTTGTACGGAAAGGACTTCGCTTTCCAATTAAAGTGACGTAATAACATTTTAAGTGGCAAATCGATCATAATTGAATATAATTAAAAAAGCCTTGAATGTTTTGATTATAATATGTTTTCTTCACCTCTTCCAAGACCCTTCAGGACTCATGAATTACAGCAGCCTAGGATCCTGATACATAATTATATAAGGACTTTGGCTACAGAGCTGTTGTCAGCTTCTACATTATAATGACATAAATCTGTAAAGTGTGTGCAAGAAGAGGCAGAGAAAGATCACGTTCTAACTACCTAGATCAAATCGATCGGACGCTCAAGGACGGGAACGTCAAGAGTATTCGAAACCGACGAACATGTTTGAAGAGACTGATGAATGTAGACGAAGCGAAAGAGGTATGTAAGTCTGTAAGTAAGAACTGACGCTCTATACTCTCTGCCTACCCCGTTAGGGTCTCGGCGTGATGATATGATGATGAT
>JACCPG010005300.1:0-15243 GCA_016069955.1 Drepana arcuata
GTTGTAAGAGCCGTGGTGGCCGAGTGGTTCGAGCAGTTGGCTGCGAGACAAAGATCGCAAGTTCGAATCCCGACTGTACCAATGAGTTTTTCTGAACTTAAGTACAGTGATTAGTCACACCACGAGCTTTAAGGTGAAGGAAAACATCGAGAGGAAACCTGCATACATCTGAGAAGTAATTCAAAGGCGTATGTATAGTCGTGCTTGAGTAACGGCGATAGACTCGCCGGCGGAAAGTGGGTGGGTATTACCTATACACCTCTGCCTAACGCTTCGAGGACCCTTGTGGGAAGGCGTGAGGATATATTATATTATATATACACTGTAGTTAGTTCAGTATTAATATTATAGTCCCCCAAGCCATACCTTTCTATTCAAATATGTTGGGTATCGGCATTGAGACATACATCCATTATTTATCCATTGAAATGAAACGAAAGTTTGCAATGCACGTTAATTGACTATTCCTTAATGAATTAATTATATACACATATCGTTAAGCCTTACCTCATATTACATTTTTCATAGACAAATTCCCAGATATATTATACTTACCAGATGTCAAGCTTTCTAATGCCTCTGACCTCGTTAGGGCAATATTGTTTTGCCCTCGTTAGAACTTTAACGATGCAAAGGCCACTAATGACCGCTATGAGATTGATTAATTCCGCTATTTGATGGACCTAAATAGCATGCATGCTATTTTTTCAAGTTTGACAATAAGTTAAAAGGCTTTACCACTAAAAATACATAGATTTTTGATTCTTAAGGATAACGATTTGGAGACTTCGATAAACTATAAATAAAATCAAAATTTCCACTTTTTAAAAAAACAGCCTTGATGGCCAAGTGCTTCTGCCTGCACATAAGGATTTAAAGTTCGAATCCCGAATTTTTCGAAGAAAATATCAAGAGGAAACCTGCATACGTTTGAAAAGAAATTCTAAGGCGTATGAGTTAATTCGTGCTTGAGTTGCGGCGATGGACTCGCCATCTGTCACGTTGGCACCTAAACTATATCACTGGCGGAGTGTGGGTGTGTGGGCACTACCTAAACACCTCTGCCTACCACTTCGGGGACCCTTGCGGGAAAGCGTGAGGGTTATTATTATCTAAATATTGTTGACCGAGGTCATGTTCAATATACGTTTACAGGAATAAATTTCAAGTAATAATGCAAAGACATACATCAATATGAAAAAAATATTTATTGATTCATTAGGGTATAAAAAAAATACTTAAACATAACATCCTCATTTCCATACAGATAAGGTACGTAGTTTCCTAGACATATTCAGGTATTGCTTGTGCACAAAAAAGAACAGTTTTATTTATTATTTCCAGACTCAGTTCGCCAAGTGAGTTAATTAAGATGGAGGTTATGCATATAATATGTCACTGGTATCTACTTTAAGACTGATTGTGTTTTTTGTAAAATATTTGAGCAGTATTCACGATACTGGGTCCTAAATTGTGATTATATGTGTGAATTTAGTTTTGTTAACATTGCAATTTAAGAAAAAAAATACAATTAAGGCGAGTAAGCAGCCATAATTTATACATATTCAGTACTCGTCTCTATAGATAGTGCCATCCACGAAGAAGCGCCCCTCTATTCCTCCCTGTAGTATATAGTGTAAGTATGGGACCTTCCACTAAGGTTTGAGTATTATCGGTACACACTGATTACCTATGAGTGCACACGCACACTACAAATAATATACTCGGGTCATACTCACCGCGACCACCTCGACTAGATATTGGTGGGGCGCGTCTCCGTGGATGGCACTATCTATATCTCGTCATTACTAAATTATCCTCCATATATACAAGTATAAATCTAAAAACGACTAAATAAAAATGTGATAAGTAGCTTTGAAGCTGCATATATAAAAGAATTACATATCAAATTAATTTTGACAATAGTTTGACTATCACAAAATGTATATAAAAAGAGGCCTTTTAAAAACCTTCCATAACAATCCCGATCACATAACACCGCCTCATTCTGTATCACATTTCGAAAATATACATATATTATTATGTCAGTAGTTACCATAACATAATAGAAATAGCGAATATAAATTATTTATTAATAAATCACAGATCCTTCCTATTTACTGCACATTTTGTTCAGTTATCATTTCATTTCGACCCTAACTGTCCCGAAATTAGAGCCAAATTTTGCAAAACTCAAAAAGTATTTCATAAATTTCTTCTTTATTGACGTTTAAACTTCCAACCATTATTCCAAAGTATATAAAGAGTTAAAATATAACTTGCTTGGAAATTACATACATTTTCAGGCTGAATATTTATATCTATAAAAAAGTATAAATAGTAATATTAATACAACATAATACATTGAGACGTTTATTGAGTGCTAATAAATGGCACAGCATCAGTTGATTAATCGGTAATTAATTATCGACTTACTACACATTGATGTAAAGTCTAAATTTACTTGCAATAATTTTGAGTTAGGGTTATTTTTCTCATGAGCGTCTTATTTCAACAATTTTACTTAACCAATGCCCACTATATGGAGCTTTCAGTTTGTCACAGTGAAGAGCCCATAATTGTATTTATGACAACTTAATGTATTTCATAGGTATTATTACCTGATTATATAATTGTGAATCAAAATATTACCTTGCAAACTGTACGATCCTCTCAAACTAAACTCTAAGACCGCTACTTAAGGTACATTTTCAACTGCCTATGGACTGCCTCATGGACAATCTTGAATCTTAGTGAAATGTGAGCCTTATATGTGTGTAGATAAGGTGTATTTCTACCTATAGCTGATTCCGTATCTTGTTGCCACTTGAGGTGTGTGTGTAGTGGCGATGGCTAAAAGGAGGGGTACGTCATTGACGTCGATATTCAAAGATTTTGTTAAAGTTGCTATATCACAGAAGTCCGTTGACATTAACATCTCCGCCAGGGTTTTTGATAGCACGCAGAACTCACGCAACTTGCCCTCTAAGAATGATAGACACTGTAACAGAAAAAAAATATATACATACAGTTAAACCCATACATGTATCAAGAGACTGATGAATGTGGATGAAGCGAAGAAGGTATGTAAATCAGGAGAGAACTGACCCTCTATACTTTATGCCTACCCCGTTAGGGAATCGGCGTGATGATATGTATGTATGTATGTAAATCCAAACATAACTTGTGACAAGCTTTCTAGACATTGTTTTGTCGAATGCGAAAAGCTTGCGAAGTGCAAAATAAACGTTTTTAGTGTGAAAATATAACAGGCAGAGATAGGCAGAGATGTCCATCATTAGTAACTTTTAGGTCTAGCCATAACACTTGTTTTTTCACTTTGAAAATGTATTTACCATCGGAACAAAATTTCCTTCCCAGAAAATTTGGTATCAATCTATACTAATTCACCCAGACCTAATGTATGCTCATCATCATCATCATCACCATAGTTACTCAAGTTTAACTTACATGATGCGCTGGAACCTTCGCCCTCCACATCGCCGGCAGAGCGTCCAACATTGCACCTACTAGCGACGACATCCCTCCGGAACCGCACTCCCTGCCTACCACTCTGACCTCCCTGTAACAATGTCAAAACACATGTTACTTGCAGATTCCTATTCTTGGTGGGACAATCGCCTATAATCACCCACGCGGGCGCAGACTGGAGCACTCTATGCAAGATATTCTCACAATTTTGTGTCTGCTCTATAAATATGTTAAACCTTTATGCCTTCCTAGAGGAATCACAAAGGGATGGGCAGACAACAGCCTCTGATCGCTGGAGAAATGAATTATTATTATTAAATAATTATGAATCTCTCTGTATCTAAATCTGATCATGAGTAATTTTTGTAAATATAAAAACATACACAATTAATAATAATACTCTCTCATATTTATTAAGACCCTTTGGGAACCCGAGAACCTAAAAGAAACATATTTTTTCTAACTATGTATTTTAGAATAAGTATGCATATAACATAAAATGATGATAACGATGATTGTATTTTTATGATGATGATATAAGTATAACCCAAACACCCACTTTCCGCCAGACATATAACTTAGGTGCAAACATGACAGATGGCGAGTCCGTCGCCGTTACTCAAGCATGACTATACATACGCCTCAGACCTATACAGGTTTCCTCTCGATGTTTTCCTTCACCGTAGAGCTAGTTGTGTTAGTCACAACACAGAACTTACGTTCAGAATAACTCAAGTCGGGATTCGAACTTGGAATCTTTGTGTCGCAGGCAGCTACTTGAACCACTCGGCCGCAACGGCTAGTATTTTTTTTGTGAGTTAATTATTGAGTTAATTAATGAGTATAGTTTAGTATACTCACCAAGTATTGGTATCCCCGAGTATGGCGACGGCTTGTATTGGCGACTCTTGAGTTTTGTTTAGGTGCGACGTTAGGTCCAAATCCCTCCGTAAATCCATCTCCCACACACTAGGCCGCGCTAGTGTCCCTGGTAACGTTATAATTATTATTAATTTTAATTATATTCACGACAAATACCACACGGCCCTCTAAATGTAAAATAGCACCCAAATTATAACAGAGAAATTTTGGTACCCACGTGACAGACATGTTAAAATCACCAAAATCGAATTTATTCTACGTAAGTAACTTCATTCAAAATTTCATTCAATTAATTTACTTAAATAACTTCTTAAATACCTCACCTTGTAATATCATGTCAGGTACATAGTGGTCGGTGATCCCACCGAGGAGCGAGGCGTCGAACCCCGAGCTAACATGCGCTGTTTGCGACACACTCGACAACTGTGGCACTGGAAACTGCAACACCTGTTTGACTTCCACCATCTTGTCCCGCTCTTTCTCAACACTTATCTTCCGCCTCGCTTCCACACTGGGCTTGGACTCTTTGACGTTAACGACCACTGTGTTCTCTTTCCGTCGCCTAACGAACGTTTTTGGCGACATCTCCCGGTGTCTATCGGGATCTTGGACGATCGTTTCTAAGGCGTATTGAGGCTCAGACTGTCTAGGCATGTCGTTCATGTACTCCATCTCAGAAGCGTTGGTGGGCGTCTGTAGCATCGACTCCATCAGCTGACACTTGACACAAGTCTCACATCTCTCCTCTTGTATCGCCGGCACAATGGTCGGGTCGAACTGGAAGTTGTCCAGCTTCAAATTCCCAGGCTTGCCGATGTAATGTCTATCTAGTATCTCTAAGTTTTTGCTCTTCATATAATTAGTGACTATTTGGGGGTACTTGTCGAATTCGAACTTAAACCCGGAATGTTTGATTGGTTTGGAATGTTGGAGTGTTTGCCCGCAACACTTGGATGGGCTCTCGGGACTGCGTACTTGGTCGCGACCTTCGTTAGGAAAACCTTCCTTATTTTCTGAGACATAAGGTTCAATTTGTACTTTCGATGATTTTTTGACACTTTTCCCGCCGTTCGACTTATTCTTCAGCCCCACCAACCGGTCGTTGTCACCGAGCACGAATACCACTTTCTGTTCGACTTCGGAATCGTCGGAGAGCGACGAGTTGATGCTGGAGTCGGAGGAAGCTTTGAGCGACAGCATGAGTGTTGGGTTTCGCCGTAGAGTACTGGTCGGCCGCTCCCTCGATTCGAACAACTCAGAACTAGAGAGCTTCTCACATAGATTGGCGAGAGTATCAGACTTCCTAATCGTCGCTTGACTGGCGAACGGACTAGCACTGCTATCGCTCACCACTCGAGTGTTGACCGCACTGACACTATCACTGTCCACTGTCACTTTCGATTCACAACTGTTCGTCCTCGATTTACACTCGGGCACGTGCACACTTTCGACTACAGTTTCAATATTGTGGTTGAAATCTTGCCTTCTGACATCACCGCATCTGACGAAGTACGTCAGTACGACGAGAAGTCTGTTGAGGAACTGTGCGTCCGCAGTGCCTGAGATGACGGTCCGAGCGACGCGGGGTGGGTGACCGATTGCCCCGCACAGGTCGCCTAGCTGGGCCCAGAGTGCGTTGTAGGGTCTCTCAGGCTTCGGTTGCTTCTCATAGTCTACAGTGTCGTAAGGGCTGACTGTGGTCACCCATCCTAAGTGATACGTCAGGACGTGCGTTAGAAGTGTGCTGATGAAACTGGAAGAATACATTATTGTTGTATTTAATGAGTACTTAATATAATCATAATAATTACAAACAGATCTGTTTGTAAAAAAAATAAATATAATATATAATATATCCTCACGCCTTCCCACAAGGGTCCCCGAAGGGGTAGGCAGAGGTGTATAGGTAATACCCACACACCTACTTTCCGCCAGAGGTATATTAGGTGCCAACGTGACAGGTGGCGAGTCCAGCGCCGTTACTCAAGCACAACTATGCATACGCCTTTGAATTTCTTCTCAGACGTATGCAGGTTTCCTCTCGATGTTTTCCTTCACCGTAAAGCTCGTGGTGTGACTAATCACTGTACTTAAGTTCAGAAAAACTCATTGGTACAGTCGGGATACGAACATCGATATTAAATATGAATATTAATTAATAATAAAAAATATTATAACTGTTTTTTTTAATAATGAAAATAATAATAATAATTTAAACAAAATATTTAAACAAACATTTATTTTCATTATACATTAAGAAAAGTGGGTGTGTGAGTATTACCCATACACCTCTGCCTACCCCTTCGGGGACCCTTGTGGGAAGGCGTGAGGATATTTATATTTTTACATTAAGAAAAATTCATAACAAAAATATTCAGAACATCCATAGTCAACTACCACTAACGCGATAGAGCTTGTACAAATTTACTTTTAGATATATGCAGGAATTAAACTTAGAGACAACAAACAAACATAGACAGGTGCATATGGATCGAATCCACGACCTTTAGAACACAGCTACCAGCGTGCCAAACGGTGAATCAAACCACCAAACTAATACGGAAACAACAAATTAATATCAGCACAAGTTTTAGAGCTATTAGGTGAAACGATTGCACAACAATGTACGTCAAACCATATAAAAAAACATGGCATCACGTGAGGTGTACGTAAACATTAGTCTTAAAATAGGCACTTTTGGGAGCAGCGTACCTGACAATGTGAACAAACACAGCGTTTGAAACAAGACGGGTCCTCCGTTCACACATTCTATGTAATTCATTATCGCCACATCTTAAAAGACGGGTGTCTATGAATACAAGCTTTATTTAGCACTAGCAGTAACTATATTTATAATTGATAGTTAAATAGCCGCGGTAGCCGACTGGTTCGCTTAGGTGCCCGCGACACAAAGATCGCAAGTTCGAATCTCGACTGTACCAGGGATTTTTCCTGAACTTAAGTACAGTTATTAGTCACACTAGGAGCTTTACAGTGAAAGAAAACAAGGCGGTCGATCAAGATAAGTGGTAGTAAATAGTGTCGGAAGTTATAATAAATCCCTACTAATATTATAAATGCGAAAGTAACTCTGTCTGTCTGTTACCTTTTCACGCTTAAACTACTGAACCGATTTAAATGAAATTTGGTACAGAGATAGCCTAGAGCTTGAGGAAGGACATAGGCTAAGGCTAAGCTTTTTAATGAGGTATAAGGGTTGCAATAGGGGATGAAAGTTTGTATGGAAGTTACGTCATTTTTGAAGCTAGAAGTTTGAAACTTATTTTTTGTATTATTATACATATAAATTAATATTACATTCTTAGTTTGTAAAAAAATTACACTTTATTTAAAAAAATATAATGCTGCTTAATATCACTTTTCCGCGCGGTCGAAGTCGCGGGCACAGCTAGTAAAAATATATAGTGCTGAAATACATTATAAAATACTTTAGTGCACCCATAAAAATTATCCCCCACGCTCGTCACGTGAGCCATGATAAATGTTTGTATAAGACAACACATTTTAATGGATTTTACGTTAAGTGGCAACACAATATATTCAGCTGGGAACGGTTGGTGTTAATAGCTAGTGCAATTTATAGCATCGAGTGGGATCACTCTCCGTTATCATGTAGCAAGGTTTAAAATTACACTTCGATATCAGTTATTTTTATTAAAACTATGGTCGCAGGTTTTGAGTAGTCGCGTGCAATACAAAGAAAGTTCGAATCATAGCTGTACCAATGAGTTTTGATACCAATGGAATTCAAAAGGCGTACGTATACGTATAGTCGTGCTAGGACTCGCCATCTGTGACGTTGACATATATTATATCTCTGGCAGAAATTGAGCTACCTATATACCTTCGTCTACCCCACCCTATGAGAAGATAATATATCCTCACGCCTTCCCACAAGGGTCCCCGAAGGGGTAGGCAGAGGTGTATAGGTAATACCCAAACACCCACTTTCCGCCAGAGGTATATTAAGATATGAATATATAATACACTAGCGGCCGGTCCCGGCTTCGCACGGATGGACATTTATTTTTAATCATTTTGGCATACATTTTTTTCTTGCATTTAAAATGTACCTAGCAATCAAATGGTGAAATAATTTTTAAAATAGGTCCAATACTTTTTGAGCCACATCCTTACAAACATACTTACATACTTACAAGCATACACATCTTTCCTCTTTATAATATTAGTATAGACATATTATCTCATACATATCCTTCGAGTTGGATTTGGATGAAATTTTGTGTGAATCTGGATGGCTTTCAAACATAATCGGACCCGGTGGGTAGCGCTGCGATTGTGTGCAGGAGTTAATGTTTTTCACCCAAGCGAAGCTGGGAGGGACAGCCAGTATTATATGAGATACTAGATGTGCCCGCGACTTCGTCCGTGTGGAATTTAACAAAAAAGTTATTGTTCCATTTCTTACAATGAAAGTAGCCTAAGTTGCTCCTTATTACATCTGCTATCTGCCAGTGAAAGTCCCGTCACAATCTGTCCAGCCGTTTCAGAGATTAGCCGGAACAAACAGCCAGACAGAGTGATTTGCTATATGTACCGTGTATACAGCTATATGCATTTATTAAAAAGCCGTTACATATTTTAATATTACAAACAGACACTCCAATTTTATTTTTTTGTATAGATTATAATTATGTATATATTAAGGTATGAGAATACTTACAAATTAGTGGCCTTAGTGTCTCCGACAGATAAAACGGCGCAAAGGTCTGACAAAAGGGACACCGCCATCTTGGACGACGCGCTGGGTTCGCTAGTGACTAGATTCAACCACATCGGCTGCAGACGGGGACCATAGATCAGGTCGGTTAGCCTGTAAGCACACACACCTACTGAGACCTGGATCTTTATTACAATAATTAGAGTTTTATTAAAAATGCTATGTAAAAGATAATTTGAATAACGTACACTTTTTATTTTGGTTTTATTTACGGATATGACTTATGGTAACCGGTTACCATCAGTCGGGGCCTTTGCTAGCTTGCCATCTTTGTAAGATGAAAATCCCTTAATTTTTAATTTGTCGTGCTTGTGTAACGCCTATGCACTCGCCATATGTCACGTTGACACCTAAAAATATATCTCTTGCGGAAAATGGGTGTGTGGTTATGCGTACCTATGCGTACCGCTTCGGGGACCCTTGCAGAAAGGCGAGAGGATATATTATTAATATTATATAATGTGTGTACAGTCGTGCTTGAGTAACGGCGATGGACTCCCCATCTGTCACGTTGGCACCTAATATACCTCCGGCGGAAAGTGGGTGTGTAGGTATTACCTATACACCTCTGCCTACCCCTTCGGGGACGCTTGTGGGAAGGCGTGAGGATATATTAGTATATTTATTATAATGTGTTATTACAGATTATAAGTAAGCCCCAGATAAGCATGTGTTTAGGTTGAACTAACCATCTTGCAGCGTCCTCAGTGCCTTTATAAAGAGTGGACACAAAACAGCCCCGAGCGCCCGCAGCCAAGGTAACGAGACGCAGTCGACAGACCAGCGCTTGCAGTTGGGGTGAATGTTCCACACACCTCCGGACTAGATCCCTGAAGAGCATGAAGAGCATAAAAGATGTGGGTTCGAAAACGGGTCACACATTACCACAAGGAATGATGATTTTTTTTATTTCAATTTATATATTATAGAGCCGTGGTGGCCGAGTAGTTCGAGTAGTTGCCTGCGCCACAAATATCGCAAGTTCGAATCCCGACTGTACTGTATAGTGATTAGTCACACCAAGAGCTGTATGGTGAAGGAAAACATCGAGACGAAACCTGCATACGTCTGAGAAGCATTTCAAAGGTGTACGTATATACAGTCGTGCTTGAGTAAAGGCGATGAACTCGCCATCTATCCTTGACCCTTGTGGGAAGGCATGAGGATATATGTATTTATATAATTATAATATATATAAAGAGCAATTTCAACTAGTCCCAAGCTACTATTGAGTCATCCATATACATAGATTATAGGCAGGTACAAAAATACAGCAGCAACACAAAGATGGTGTTAATCCATCTAATTATCTATCCCTGTGCCAAATTTCATTCGATTCCGTTCAGCCGTTTGGCGTGATTGAGTAACAAATATTCTAGAAGTAGGACTATGTGACTTAGGATGTATTTATAAGGAACATTGTAGCTTAGCCTCGAAGCTTGGCTATTGTGTCCTGCGCAGATAGTGACACAGCGTCACATCATCACAGTCACGTGACGACATGTCACGCCTGCAGAGACAATCGACCTGCTTTTCATACATTTTTACCGTTCCCTGCCTAAAGGATCGGCTGAATATGACCGCTTACTCCACGAATGCCTTATATGAGTAAAATAAAAAATAAAATCTTAATTGGTGAAATACCCAAGGGTGAAAAAACCTTAAAGAGTCCTTAAATTTTTTCCAACCAAAATAAAAAGTTGCAACTATGAAACTTATTATAAGGAATCGTCTACGGCACTCGCATACCATCAGGCGGTCGTAAGCTTATTTACGACGTTAGTGATAGTTTTTTGTTTTTAAATCAAACAAAAAGTAGCTTTGGAATTTTCCTGCTAGAATCGGTTCAGCCGCTATGCCGCAAAAGAGCATCATACATTATAATATGAGAACTTTGAATTTTTCAGGATTAAAAAAAAGTAGCCTATGTCCTATTCCTAGGTACAATCTATCATTTCAACTTTCAGCCAAATCGGTTCTGCCGTTTGGCCGTGAAAGAACCGCAAACATCCAAACTTACAAACTTTCACATTTATAATATTAGTATGATGAGAACAACACTGAACAATATTTACAAAAAGAGTTGTAACTAACTACTTCGGTTCTAATACCCAAATCGGTATCCCGAGGCAACGTGCTAGTAGTAGATTGGGACTCACATCTCAGCGGTATCTGTGACGGTGATGAGGAGCGCGAGCCCCAGTTTGTTCTTCCGCGGCATCGTCGAGCTCGAACTGGACACGCTCTCGTTCGTGCTTGCCGAGCTGTTGGTGCGCATCTGTTGTGTATAACATTAGTGGCTAATAAGTAACGTGTGTATAAATAAGTAACGTGCGTATGGTATTGGATATTTAAAAGCCTTCCCACAAGGGTCCCCGAAAGCGTAGGCACAGAGGTGTATTACGGTGCGTGTACGGTGAAGGTAAAATATCAAGAACTTACAAATCTTTACGATGAAACTATGCAGAAGCCTACATATAAACCTAGAAAAAAGGGTGTTTGTTGTGTTATGTCTGCAGACCCCTTCAGGGACCTATATGGGAGGGAGAGAAGATATGTTATATACATAAATATTTTTTTATTGAAACGGAACAGCATAGCTTGAATTACCTAACCAATTCATAGGAATCATGTTATAAGTTTAATTTTATAAGCCTGTCTGATGTGAAAAATAAAGCTTATTATTATTATTTTTATTATAGGATTTAGGAGTATATATATATATGTATTTTTACATATATACAATACAAGAATTGTCGGATCCAATTATGAAAGGAAATCATCCAAGGATTCACTAAAAGGTTCCATCAAAATCGGATCCCATCCCATTCTGGAGTTTTCTTTTTAGATTGATTTTTGTATATAAGATATATATTTATTCTGTCAATGGCCCGATAACGGCTCATGTGACTGCGCGAACGATAGCTTCGGTCACTCATGTGACGCCCGTCACGCGCGTTAGCACTAAAGATAAAACTCGATAAGCTATACATCAACAATAATACATTACAATCAGGTAGTGCTCTATACAAACAGCCTTGATCGCAATTAATACACTCGGGCCATACTCCCCGCGATCTCCTCGACTAGAAGTTGGTGTGGCGTGTCTTTGAGGATGGCACTAACTATATGAGAAACGACGATGGACTCGCCATCTGTCACGTAGGCATCTAAATATATATATATCATTCTACTCTTATAAATATATTTAAGGTACCCATGTCTGGCGAAACTAGGTGATATTGCAACTCTTATTTCTTTGGGGACATGAAGATTCACGAAGAATACGAAAGATCCATGTATCTACTGACCGCGATCAAGGCTGTTACACGACTATACATACGTCTTTATTTGTTCCCCCACGACGATTTCCTTCACCGTAAAGCTCATGGTGACTGAACGAAGTCCAGAAAAACTCATTGGTTCAGTCGGGATTCGAGCTTGCAATCTGTGATGTTTTCCCGAACCACACTTCTCTTATTATTGTTTACTAGCTGTGCCCGCGACTTCGTCGGCGTGGACGGCTTTTTTAACTTTCATAAATTTTTTTTTTTTTTTTCAATAAAAAATATCCTATGTTACTTCTTATACCTCCAGGAATATGTGTACAAACTTTCATGATAATCGGTTATGTAGTTTTTACGTGAAAGCGTAACAAACAAACTTACATTCACATTTATAATATTAGTAATTAAGGATACTTCTAATACCTCCAGGAATATGTGTACAAACTTTCATGATAATCGGTTAAGTAGTTTTTACGTGAAAGCGTAACAAACAAACTTACATTCACATTTATAATATTAGTAAGGATGTTAAAGCTACTTAGTTTTATGGTTACCTGTGAATCACAACTGGTGGCAGTTCCAGCAGTAGGCACGTGGAGAAGGTTGGTACTCTGATGGCCAAGCTCGAAGCGCGTTGCGAAGTTCTGGAACGTTCTCCGTTGCCAGCTACCGTTGCTTGAAGTGCTCAGTTTACGGCCGGGTGGCGCTAATATCAGAGGGATACTCTGTTTATATCTTTTCTGCTACCCATATACATACATATTCAATTGATGTAGTTTTATATAATTTAAAGTGACGCGATATACTGCTCCTATTGCTAGCAGTTAGATGGAAATAAAATATTTCTATGTTAAAACGGAACCAATGTCAGGTAAAAGAAAACCAGGGGGTTTGTTTCTACGTTTGTTACCCTGACAGGGTTTTTCATGGAAAAGGTGGTAACGGTAAATAATAATAATAATAATAATATATCCTCACGCCTTCCCACAAGGGTCCCCGAAGGGGTAGGCAGAGGTGTATAGGTAATACCCACACACCCACTTTCCGCCAGAGGTATATTAGATGCCAACGTGACAGATGGCGAGTCCATCGACGTTACTCAAGCACGACTATACATCCGCCTTTGAATTTCTTCTCAGACGTATGCAGGTTTCCTCTCGATGTTTTCCTTCACCGTAAAGCTCGTGGTGTGACTAATCACTGTACTTAAGTTTAGAAAAACTCATTGGTACAGTCGGGATTCGAACTTGCGACCTTTGCGTCGCAGGCAACTGCTCGAACCACTCGGCCACCACGGCTTTTTAAAAATAAAATATATATAAATAAAATAATAATGATATATCCTCACGCCTTCCCACAAGGGTCCCCGAAGGGGTAGGCAGAGGTGTATAGGCGTGTGTGTATATATTATATTTAAGTATACGTGACGTTAAATGTGTCCTGTGTCCGTTGCATCAAATAAAGATTTTTGAAATTGATTAGATTAATTTCATTATTGATTAGATTAAATAGTATATTCACTACTGATACCCCTGGTGCTACAAGCGTTCATAGGCGGCGGTAACCGCTTACCATCAGGCGGGTCGCACGGTTGTTTGCCACCCAAGTTGTATAAAAAAAAGGTATCAACCACATTTGCAAAAAATTACAGATGGATATGGAACAATGTCCACGATACGACACAATATGATTAACATGTTTTTTTTATTTAAAGCTAAATAAGTAGAGGATTTACTATAATTTTCAAGTCAACAAACTGCATTGAACAACTTTTCCAACAATACCGAATTGCATGTAATGTACACGAAACAAGAATCATGTTCAAACATTTGCTATTTGCTCGGTAAATATTAAATTTATTCAGTATTTTTCCTTATTTATGATCTTAAGTTGAGACTTACTTTAAACACAAAGAACTATTACAGACATCATAGCGCTGTGTCATATAATGGCCGATGGACAGTTCTGTATTATGTGAGAGCTCACAGATTCAATACACGCCATTCGAGTGATTACCATACTTTTTGTGTGACTGGGTAAAATATTGTTCTTTGTACCTTGTATGTTCGAAGATGTCTATCATAGTACACCATCAGTCATATTCTGGTCGTACGCTGTTTAGAACTGCATTAACACCATGTATGTAAAGCCGTTTTCTTTACATAGACATACATGGAATTGAATCAAAATACATATATATTTGAAACTAAAAAAAAATCTTTACGAAATTGGAATAATTGTCAAGTGCTAAGCAGACTAAATACACAAATACGCAACCTGCTTATACAAATAAATAAAATTGGAGTGTCTGTTTGTAATATTAAAATAACAGCCTTTTACTAAATGCCTTTGGATATATACACGGTACAAAATACCATAATATTTATTTGTACTGTTTTTGTCTGTGTATCTGTCTGTTTGTTCCGGTTAATCTATCAAACGGATGGGCCTATTTGGTGATAATAACTAGGCTTATTTTATTTTAGAAACTGAGCAATATTTTCTTGTTAAATTCCACACGGACGAAGTCGCGGTCACAGCTAGTCTTACTAATATTATAAATGTGAAAGTTTGTAAGTTTGGATGTTTGCGGTTCTTTCACGGCAAAACGGCTGAACCGATTTGGCTGAAAGTTGAAATCGTGATGGCTTATACCTAGGAATAGGACATAGGATACATTTTTTTTATCCCGAAAATTCAAAGTTCTAATATTATAAAGTATCTTTCACGGCATAGCGGCTGAACCGATTCTAGCAGGAAAATACATAAGCTACATTTTCGAACTCCACGCGGGCGAAGCCGCGGGCATAAGCAAGTATA